>VZTH01011909.1:0-71542 GCA_013397815.1 Aleadryas rufinucha | reverse complement strand
GGTTGTCCTTTTTAGGCATCAGATTCGAAGGAAAGGGCATCAAACTCAGCTCAGCTAAACTAGCAGTAATGAGTTGTATTAGGGACTGAAGATTGCCAGAATCTCAGTCCCTTAGAGGCTGAAGAGAGGATTTTCTGCATGGATGAAGGTCCTGAGGAAGTAGAGAAAAAGTGAAAGGGTTTCTTTAGGAAGGAGGAAGAAGAGGAAGGAGAAATGAGCCAATCCCCACCTATACGTTCAAACCATCAAGAACACACCTATTCTTCCTGAATGCTTTGATGTAGAGATGGAAAGCCATCATTTTCCGTTTCCAGTCTAACCGTGACACCATGTTTTGCACAAAAGCCCATCTGTTGTTGATGCTCAGTGTGCTCGACAGTTCTCTGTTCCCCTCCACCACAAGCTGTTGCTGTGGGGTTCAGTTCTTTCCCTCCCAAGGCTGCTTTCTGCAGCCAACAAGCTGCATCTCTGAATGACTCCTAAAGAGAACAGAAGACATGCAGCTTCTGATCTTGCTGATGGAAGAATTTGCTTTGTAACCATTACCTTTTTTATTCTAGCATACAGGAACTTCTCTGTGTACAAACACCCCTTTATTTTTGTACCCAATTGCCCCAGATTCTTGCTCCTCCTACTTCCTGGGTAGCATTCAGCACATCCTGCCTCCTGAGACAGACCCTTCTGATAACATCAGGTGAATAGAATAGGAGAAGTTTTATAATAGAAAATTTTGTTAGTTTTAAATCTATATTTATCATGCCAGAGTGCAATAGAGAAGATTTAATTAGCTAGTGAAGCTCGCCTTTGCTATGTTTTCATGAATACAGTAAGAGTTTTGATGCATGACTTCAGGCTACTACAACAAACAAAGAAAACACACCATGAAATTAAGAAACATAATAATATACAAGAGAAGACACTTGGCTGCTGTTACACATTTCACTGAGAAATAGGCCACCACCAAACCTGGATCAAGCTGCCTAAATCTGGGGATATATTTTAATTCAGATCAAATTTTTGCACTGCAGTCTCAGTTAAACGCTGGAAAGCAGCTAATCGCACGTGAGCTGCTGCACAGGACCCTGGGCAAAAATGAGGAGAGAGAAGAAAGCATGGGTGACTAAATAAATGACCCTGATGTGACACATTAACAAAACCCCAAGGTTGTTTTGCATTATTTTGACAGCAAGGGCTGCAAAAAGACTGCTGTGCCAACCAGGACAACACCAGAACACAGCATGACCCTGCCCAGATTTCTGCCATGCTCCCTATTATGGGTCTGCACAGATCTGAAGCAGACTCACCCAGCAGCACAAGTGCTCACACAGCTCTTTAGAGCATAGGTAGGTCCTGCTGGTGTCAGTGATGTGGTACAGACGAGTAATACTAAGAGTCAGCATCAAGAGTCAAAGCTGACCTCTTCTAAGCAGCTGCAGAATGGCATCCTTCTGATAGCCAGGCCACTTCTCAGTGAAGGTCTTCAGGTCTTCCCAGGTATACTTTTGATCCAGTTCCAAGTCTGTCACACATGTCTTGCCTGACCTTCTCTGATGAGCAGAAGTTAAATAATACATTTGACTTTGCAGGTATGTCATAAGGATTCATTATTTAACATTTACACTTCCCTGTATGTACTGCTGTGTGATGCCATTTATTATCTTTCAGTCCTCCATTCATGTTCAGAGGAGGAATCAAACACAAAAAACCCAATTTCAGACTACCCAGAGGAAAACTATCCAGCCCAAATTTCTAGAAACTGCTTTAAATTTTATCTACCATGATTTCTAGATAATAGACTTTTCTCCTAAGTTTCAGAAATACTGTTAACATGCAACCTGAAGGAGCAGCACTGCATCAGCAAGCTTTGCCAGGCATGGTTCTGCTGGCAAATTCCTTACAGCTTTACTGTGCTTGCAGCACCCATTAACGCATGACTGTCTTTCCCATTACCACTTCCACATAGCACAGGGTGAGAAAGAAAATAGCACCTGCCAGCAGACACCTGGGGTTTGCATCCAGGTGCGAGCAGCTGGGGCTCTTTCACATGACTCAGGTTATGAGGGAGCAACGTTTGGAGCATATGGATGAGGAGCAGTGTGGGAAGGTCTTACCAAAACTGGCTCTGTCACTTCAGGGCTGAAGAGAAGATTTCATTCTCCAAGAGCTGCCAATCTAGTGCTTTTCTGCTAGTGATAATATTTCCTAAGTTTATTTTTAAACTTAGTGAAGTATGTGCTACCTAACAATGTATGTCTCTTCAGTCTCAGGGAAAAAGAAAAAAAAAAAAGAAAAAAACTACTGAATATCAAGCACTGCAAGCCAGAATCAGGTATAACCAAATTATAGCTTAATATGTTTCAGGTATTCCATTTAGAGCTTCTGATCTTTCAAGGAAATAGGTTTTCCCCACTGAGAAATGTATATGCAGTGAAATTAAAACAACTTTAGCCCCATGTGAACCAAAAGTAGGTTGGGCATCTATTTTAAATAATCACCCAAATGTTAATTTTTCATGATGGAAGGAAGACCTGGGAAGAAAGGAATATTCTCTTCTTCTAACCCATATGTTCACCTCCAAACTACTGTCTTTGCTACTCAAGCCTGGGGTGTAATACAGCACATGATTATATGCATAAAACCCAACTGCTGCTATTTGCCATCTTTAGAGACAGGCAGGGCACAAGTGGCCTGGAGAGTCCTCTTTCAATATTTGGAGCACCATCCAAGTGCTATCTAGCATAACAGGAAAATAAGATGCCAGGGTGATGGGGGGAAAATCCAGAATATGTACAAGCCTTGAAGCTCAGATCCTTCTTCCATTTGAAGTCCATCCTCCCTCTCCTCTTCCTCACTTGGGAGGCAGATCCTGAGGGAACGCTGGCATCCCAGCTGGCCACAGGGGCAGGGAGCTGCATCTCAGCTGGTGGGGGACTTCTCCTGCCACCCCACACTGGCCCTCCATGAACAAAAGGGAAAAATAAATCCACAGGCAAAGGAGAAAGGCAAGTGCTGCTAAGTGGCTCATTGGTTTCTATGGCAACTGGCTCCGCTCTACTCCAGCTGCTTACCCCACAGTCCCTCTGTCTCCCTATTTTTAGCTGAGAAATCAAAGAAAGAGGAAAAGTGGTGGAGGTTTGGGGAGGAGAGAGTTGGGAGACCTTCTTGGGTTTTGCAGAGAGAAGGTTAATACGGATGCAGCCTTGTCTTCCTTTTAATCACAAGTTAAATCCTCTGTGTGAAGGCTTCTTACGGGATTCCTCAGACCTGATGCACAGTCAGATCCCACATTTGCCACCACCATGAAGCAGCATGCAAGAAAGGCAGCCCAGACATCCCCTCCTAAGCACAAGAAGCAGCTAGGCCATGAATTTGACCTAGGCATTGACACCGAAAAGCGCAAGAAGGATCTTCTACTGAGGAAAAAACTCCCCTCCCACAACCCAACACAATGAAGTGATGGAAGTCAGGACACCAGTATTTTAATAGTTCATTTCCTTTTTTTAAAAAAAAAATGTTGAATCTGTCCATGATCCCTCTGTCCTGCATGGTACAAGAAAATCCTCACAAGGAATGCAACACGTTTTGCTCAAATATCTCATTAAGGGAAGAGCCAGAACCAAATTTACCTGGGCTGTACCAAGGCTAAACTTTAGTTTGTGGATTTTGGTGTTGGAGATTTGGTTGTTGAGCTTCAATATATCTGCTGGTAAATCTAGAAGGTACTGAAGCCTGCAGTTTCAGTAAGCATAGGAGTGTGTGTTAACAAAAGCATAGATCCCTTGGCCTCTTCTGACTGACTACAGAATCATCAAATCACAGAATAAGCTGAGTTGGAAGGGACCCACAAGGGTCATCAAGTCCAACTCCTGGCCTGCACAGCACCATTCCCAGAGTCACACCATGTCCCTGAGAGCACTGTCCAAACACTTCTTGAGCTCTTTTGGGCTGGTGCTGTGACCACTGCCCTGGGGAGCCTGTTCCAGTGCCCAAACAGCCTCTGGGTGAAAGAACCTTTTTCTGATCTCCAACGTAAACCTCCCCTGACAAAACTTCAGGCCTTTCCCTCCAGTTACCTGCCTTTCTGAAATGAATGTGCCCAAACACTGTGAGATACAACTATTTTGACATACATTTCTAGCTTCATTCCCCTCCTTTTCCCTAGAAATTCCGGAACTTTTACAACGAAATGTTGCCAACTATCCTCCAAATAATAATGCTTAAATTCCAAAGAAGGCAGAGTGATGCCATAAACATCTATATTCACCTTTTTCATTCCAATTGCCATGACATTTGATGCTGGTATCCGAGCTGTTCCTGTTAACAGGACTGTGGAAGTCTACCTTTGCACCACACATGCACCACACATTTTCACTTGCTGCCACAAGAAGGAATATTGATCTGTATATCTCTGCTCACACAGCAAGGCTTTCCATTTTGGAGCTGTGATATTGTCGGACTAAGAGGACAAGGAAAAGATCAATGATTTCTAACAATGATCACTTTTAAGAGGAAGAGCATTGGTAAAATGACTTACTAGTCCAAGTATCGCATCTGCAGTCTCTGCAATCAGTTCTATATCCTGGCAGGCATTAACTCTTTTGCTTTTGATAAAAGAAGTATATTGGGAGAGAATCATCCACTTTAGAAATGTTATTGGCTGTGGCATGTGATGGAATATACTTTATATCAATGGAGTAGGTTGCAGCCTTACAAAACTGTGTAAGTGCCAGGGCCCTAGGAAGGCCAGGGGCTCCACAGGGACATCCCTACAGCCCAGCTGAGAAGCAGAGCATCTGGGAGTCACCAAGGGCAACCCCATCCCGTGGCATCACGTACCTCTCTGGAGGAGCGGGGCCATGGCCAGGCAAGGCAGAGCTGTGGGGAGCTGGAGAGCAGCCCTGCTGCAGCATCACTGGGGCAGAGGCTGATGGCTCTGGGGGCCTGAGGGCCTCGGACCTGGGCAGGGTGGAAGAAGCCCCAAGAAATGCTGGTCAAGGACAATCAGGGCTGTTGGTGTCCTCAGAGCCCTTGAGAAGAAGCTGTACAAGGCAGCTCAAGAAACATTTTAATTCTTAGGAATTTGGAAGCTGGCTTACTCCATAAAGCTACTGGGATTTTTTACTTCCATTTGTGGCCTCCAGAACACAGAGTGGCAATGCGCCTCATGGATTAATCACCACTGTGCGAAATAGCCAGGTACTGCATTTGCCAATTTTACTCAGAATTGCCCTTTGCTAGTTTCTGGAAAGATAGGAAGAAAAGGTGTTCCCAAGAAGACCTCTTCTGATACATGTTACTTCAAACATTTTGATCAAGTCCCTTCTGACTGAATTTCATTTCTTGAAGCCACTACCAAGCTCATCCTCCCAGGGAACCTTGTAAAATGCATTAGCAAAATCTGCTCTGGCAGGAAACAACACACTCACCCTATAACCCTCCTGCACCTCCGCACAGTCTGGGGGACTGTCAGGATGAAAACCCACACAGGAAAGCAGAGAGCAGTCAGGACTACAAATCTTCCTCTGACAGCCCTGGAAAATGAAAGACCGCTACGAACAAGACAAGGACAGTAGGAAAGGTACAGAGTACTCAAGCACACCATCAGGACTCTTCTGCCAGGACATTTGCTGAAGGCGACTTCTGGCCAGCCCAAAAGAGATGGGGAGGAGAAGAGATCCTTTGCAATGAGGGGCACTGAAGGCAGAAGCAGAGGTGACCCGAAGGAAAGCAGCAAGGCATGCTTGCAAGGCCTTCAGTTCCTCCTTGGAAGGGAGACAGAGAGAAAATGCATGCCAGAAAGCACACATGCACTCACAGGATGGACGGCAGCCTGTGCTGGGTGGTGATGGACAGCCTCATGTCCTGAGCAATAAATGAAAGGGTGAGTGACTCCTTTTAAAAGGCGTAGTCAAGGACAGAAGAGAAAATAATCAGATGTGCATCTGCACTTGCCTCTGCAGGTTCAGTAGAGAGGTGGAAGCTCTGTGACTGCCAGACAAGTGGCTTTACTGAGGAACTGTGTCCCATTTGCAAAATTGGAGGCTATGATCCTGACCTTCCTTGTAGAGCATTTTTATAACTACAGATGGAAATAGCCAGCCCTAGGTGGTGATTCTGATCATCATTTATTCTGCTTTCTGACAAGAGGAGTGTACAAGCACTTTGAGATGAAATGTGCCTGCACATTTAATATTAATTTATGGAAAGTATTCATGTGCAGTCTTGACATTTGTTTTCCATATACACTAGCAACAGGAAACTCGAGCCTTTGAATGTTTGTAAAAAATGAGCACACATGCAAACAATGCTGACAGAAGATGATTTTCTTTAAAACCTGACTATTTTCACTTCTTTTGCATTTCTCATTTGTCCTTATTCAGCACATCTGAACCTGCAAATGTTATCCTCAAAGGTCATAGGAAACTCAGATTGTCAAATAAAGCTGAGGCACTGCAAAGATGGCACTTGGTAACATATACAGACTGAAACTGATATCTTACAGAGGTCTGACCTTTGTGTAAAGTCTGAGAAAAGAATCCTCCACTCATCAGTGGGGACCCTCAGTCCTATCCACCATAAACTAGAAGACCAAGTTAAAAAGGAAAAGCCATATTAATTATCAAACATGAATTGGCCCCGTGCAGTCTCTCTTATCTGTACTTCCAGATAGTCCATGGCAGCAAGGTTACATGAAACTCTTCAGTCTGGCCGCCACAGCCTAAAACTCAGTACTGACTCCTTCACTGAACCACAGGGCTGTCAACAAACACATGTAGAGCAGCTACAAGTCATAGAAGTCTATTTGCTCTGCAGAGCCCTTGGATAAATCCCTCCCGAGAGTGGTCCTCAGGATGACTGAGCTACAAAGCTGGTGGGTGCCAGCGACCGCTCCAACACCTGCTGTCTCATTAATGTTCTCAAATCCCTCATCCTCAGTGGGAAGCAAGATACATCGAAAATACAGAGAGAGAAGACTCTCTCCTGTAGAGGGAAATAAGCTTTTTGGAGTGTCCCGTCCAGCAGTTCAGGGGAGTATTAAAGGGAAGAAAGGCGAAAATCAGACAAACAGCTTTTGTTCCTTTTTCATAAGAACTGCTAAGCTATTTTGCATTAAAGAGATGTTCCTTTGTTAAGGATAACTCCACAGCCATCAGATCTCTTTTAGCAATGTCATATGTGGATGTTTATCATCTGCTGTGGTGGTTAGACTTCGTCTGAGCTCAGCGCCCTTGATATCAAGCAAGAGTGACTTGTAGGTCCTAGTCCAGGTGTTGTGCCATTTGTGTGCTTTGCATTCTGGGCACAGAAACAGAGGAACTGAATCTTGAGGCTCTTTGTTTTCTCATCAGTTGTTTTAATGAAGCAGAGTAATTCCATTACTCTATACAGAGGGAACAGGCAGTCTGTCTTGTCCTTCTGAGGTCTGTTTGCTGGTTCATAATTTGCAGTGGTGATCTTGAAAAAGCTGATAGAGTTTACAACCAGGCACTCTTCAGAAAGGAGATACATCACTGAGAATTACTTGCTTAAGCAGGTCGCTCTCCCCATCATCCAGTGCAAAAGGCCTGTAAAGTAATTTTCATTCTACCTGGTGTCCTAAGTCCATGTCACTCTGACATTCACAGTAAAGGAGTTTGTTTAGTTTATTTGCATCCTTAAAACTCTAGCCACGCCTTGGTATCCAGCGACCCTGGTTGCCTTGGCTGCAAAGAGATGGCAGGGGCATTTCAAGATCTTTTGCCAGCAAAAGAAGCAGCAATAGCATGAAAAAGGGAGGAGCATGCTGTGCTACACAAGACATCCAGGAAAGACATTATGCAGATTACTAGAAACATCCTGCAAGAGAAGCAGACTTCTAGGTATTATTTCAGAGACTGGAAGTGTCTGAAACATCACAGGGTGATGATGTTGTGACTGCTTTTGTATTTCAGCATCTCCACCAAGAAACAGCTCACAAGGTGCTTTTACTGAAAAGCAGTAAACAGCTGGCTGGAAGTTAGGATTGTATGGCAGCAATGGTCCACAGGAGAGATCCAAACACCAAGCACAAGCATGCACTGGAAGCATTCCAAACACATCTTATGAGCAACTGTGGCTCACCTCTTAATATAGGCTTTCAACTGGATCAATGACTCAGTTCAGAGAAATGATGGGGTAACACACATCCTGACAAGTTTGGCAGACACTAGACTTCTTTAAGGATATTGATGCGCCCTGAACTGTCCCTCCTGTCCCATCCTGCACAGGCCCGTCCTTTGCTCTTTATGGTCTGTATTGATGGATCCTCAAAGATTTTTCTCTCTGGTGTACTACTTTGAGACACCTTTGCAGCAAATGACATGGCATCATTCAGCAAGAGACAAAGGTCACACATCCAGCTGGGAAGTGGGCTAGTAACACCGTACTGCATGATTCCTAAAACCGGCCGTAATAATGGGGATAATGTGAGGGACTGACATAACAGCAATCTGATGATTTAGTGTTGCTATGCAACTTGAGTTGGGAACAGACTTTTGCAGTTGCTTCTTAGTTGTCCATTGAATGCTCAGTGACAGTGTCTGGCAACCTTCCCCACTCATCACTTTACCTAAAGCAGCAAAAATTCATGTGCAGGTTTTGTGCCAAGGTGCCCCCTTCAAGCCACTAGTGTAAGCAAACTGAGATGCTTTTTCTGCTATGAATGAGATTCATGTTGTGCTACACACACATAAACAGCTCCACACAGTCACACACATTTATCTTTCCTCTGATTCATTGCACATCTTCCCCTTTTTCCTCCCTTCTCACCTTAAGGTCATCATGTTGCCAAAGAAGAGCACTGTCTTTGGAAGCTTTTCCCTGGCCATGTCACCTATTATCACACCAGTTCACACTTTTCTAACTTTGTACATGTAATTCCTTCAGACCTTTCCATCTTTCTCCAAACTGTTTTCTCAGACACATACAAAGTGGGAATAGATACAGTACTTGCTCTATCTTGTTTTATTCATCTGTCCTGAAAATGCCTTGACCTGTCTTGAAACCGACCAGTTTTAAAACCTTCAAGCAATGATGCCTTCAGCCCTTTCCTTGGGACTCTGACATACAGACAAAACTCAGTGGTTAAGGAAGCTGACTTGCTTGTCTCCCTGGCTGAAACCTGACTGCTCCTAGTGACATCTCTTTGTGCCACCCTCAGAAACTTACCCTTGCATGCTGGTATCACCTGAACACCAAGTTGATGGCTATTCTGCATGATGAGTAACTCATTCCCTATGATCCTTTGTTATCACTTCCCAGACCTCTCTCAATTGTTGCTTTTCCCTGAATTCCTGTGCTTTCCACAATCTGTTTTGTGGTGTTGCTTGTGTGATATTTAATAGCCGCAGCTCAGAGTTGGCTGCATTTCAGTGGTAGGAGGGGGAACACAGGGAACTGTGAACTGAAACTCTGTATAATTTTGCTAGAGATGAGAACAAGTAAGGGAGTGTTTGCTATGCACGCTATCTCCCGAAAAACATCTCTGCAAATGTGTATCTGAGCAGGCATTGTGGAGATAGGGATTACGTTATGCAGAGGGGAAGAAGAGCTGACTGACAGTAGAGATTTGCAGTCCATATTGATGTTTCACAATTGTGCATCTGTCTACAGAACAGCCATGAAGCTCTTCAAGTCATTGCACTGAAAAAAAAAAAGGAAAGATAAATCAATAACTTCACTCACCCTTTTACCACAGCTCAGAGGGTGGAGGAGGAGTGTGTCATAACAGCTCACACTAGTGAGAAAATTTTAATCGAACAGTCTTCAACCAGAAAATACCACTTCAATAAAATCAACATTTTTCAAAAAATTCTAAGTATAAATGAAAAATCCCTATGTAAAAGGAGGCTGAAACAAAAATTTCAGTATTGAAAAGTCTGCCTTAAGGAAAAAAATGACAGATTTTCTTTCAAATTAAAATACCATTTTTGAAAGCAACTTTTATTTTCTTAACATATTTTTCTGCTTGTATTGTTTTTACATTCTTCAGTTAATAATGAGAGAGACTGATGTGCTCAATGTCCTGCCATTAGCCTGGAATCAGGTTTCTAGGATATTAAAAACAATTGGTCCCTAACTAGTACCCAGAACATTTCTATTTCAGAGTGCAAAAATTTAAATGGTTTCATTCAGCACAGACTAATAAAGCTGCTATTGCTTTTGATAGAAAACTCATTACTTTGTAGAAAAATCACTTGTTTTGAATATAAAATATCACCTGTACTAAATTACATAACAATATTTAATTATTATATGCATGGTATGTTATGTTACTGGTAGGATTGCATAACGTGGTCTCATATGAGATTTGATTTGGCATAACCTAACTGCATTTCAACTGATATGTGAAACGGTACCAAAACTTTACTAATTTTCAAAATAAAATATCAGTCATTTTTCTACAAGTATCTAATGGAAATGTTAATAATTTTTAGTTCTTAGGAATACACTGAAAACACTATTTTTATCATGAAAAGTAACAAGATGCCCTGAAATCATAAACTTTGACAATTCTCTCAAATGAACATTTCAAGTTTCATCTGGCTCTCACTTAACCTGTGATTCATTCTTTGTACTAACTCTAAATCTCCCTATTTGGAATAGTTTTCAGATTGGAGGCCTTGTCGAAAGCAATCATCATAAATTCAGCATGCACTTTATCGTAGCTGGTTCTACCAGCATTTGTTGCAAGATAAAGCAGCTAATCGGTACTCACTTTCATCCCAATATTAATTCTTTTTTATGCATTCACAGGGATCTCAAAATTATTCCCATCAGAATACATAAATGAGGATAAAATAAATCAGGATAAATTAAATCAATCTTGCCACCCAACCATACCCAAGAACACAGAGGGTTTCAAGGCTCCCACCACAGCCCTGCTCACAAGATCCTGTTGCAGGGAGGACCCGGGATGGGACTGACACTTCTCCTCCATTCCTCTGCTCACCCCATTGCGCACCAGAAGAGCTTGGACTTCCCTTTCTAGCATGTGAAGGCAAGAAGAAAAGAAAAAGATCTCCCTTCTGAAAGCGCAAGTCCTCTTCCTGCCGTCAGCAGCTGCAGTGGAACCGCAACCCAAGGCTTCCACCTAGTGTCTGCCGGCCACCTCGACACAACACCCCGCCGCAAGGCTGGGGCGCCAGGGGTGCCCCGGAGCCCACATCAAGAGCAAAGCCTTGGCTTATTTTTGAGGTGGGAATATTTTCCTTATAACACAAAACCAAGCCTTGGCTCATTATGAACCACCCAAGCTGTCACCTAGAACTAATCAGCTTCTGGTTTATATGTGGAAAATAAGATTATTATAACTTCTTTATTTTTTCCCCCATCATATAGACAGTGCTAAAATCCAAGGCTTTAGGAGGATGCAACAGAAAAGAGGAGAAGAGAAGCTTGTTGAATTAGGTAGGGCCACTCTCATATGCCCAAGGATATTTTCTTAACCTTTCTCTGTGCTGACTTGCCTTCATGGTAAGCCCATAAGAAAACTGAATGACTTTCTAACACTTTAGTCCTACTAATTAAGAGATACTTGAGGATTATACACAGCCTTTAGAATGGATATGTGATATACAGGTGCTTTCCTTCCACTTGTGTTCAACTCCTTCCTCTACCTTCATTTCACATCAAGGTGATGGCTATTCTGCATCATGAGTAACTCATTCCCTATGATCCTTTTTTTATCACTTCCCAGACAACTGTTACAGAATTGGTGGGACGTTAATCAAAACAAAGAATGAAGGACTTTATCAACAATTGTTTCTGCCTATCCCTTTCTCCATCCTATGAAAAAACGGTGTTTGCTGTTAAATTTTTATTTCCTTAAGGGCATCTAAAGCAGTACAATCTTGGTAGCTGTCAAAGCAGCACCTTTTTTGTTTGTTGTCACCCTCATACACTCACACCGTGACCTGATACGAAACTGTCTTCTACCTTCTCTGGTAAGTCCAGGTTTTAAAAATCTCTAGTGCAGGTGTTTCCAAGACCTTTCACAAAAGGCAGTTCATCAGTTTTAAAATGCTTCTCTTGATGTCTCTGCTTTAGCTTCCTTGGAGCAAGTTTCCTTGTGCTTTGGTTTATGGAAGCTAGAGGCTGTGTTCTCCCTCCAACACCTGCTATTAGTCATTTGGGCAAGTGGGTGTGTATATATAGATCCATACATACACCCATTCACAAGAAAACTCTGTCAAGAGGAGCTCAGAGCTTACAACAGGGCCCCAGACCTTTTTAGAATATGCAGTCACACTTGGAAACTGGAGTCATTGAAAGCCATAAAAACTCACCAAGCCATGAAACCTGATCCAGCTGCCTCAGCATTCCAGTAGCCCACTGCTCTCACCTACAAAAGCCCATATTCCTTCAGCTTCCCAGCTGCCTACTCTTTCAATAATGTGCATGAAATTCGGGATACGTTCTATGGTGTTCAAAGATCATTTTAGCTGAATCAGCCCATGTGCAATGTAAACATAAACAGGAAAGGAGAAGCCACCGATGGAAGAAATGGTTGGAGCTGATGCATACACATTGCCCCTTGGGGATGATGAAGGGTTATGCAATACAGACATAGCATCCTGCTAGCACAAGACCACCAGACTCCTGTGTGGGAGCTCCACCACAGTACTGGTAGGAGCTATAGGGTGAATACAGAGCATATATTTCATTGACGTCACTAGCCAGCATTACTTAGAACAGGGCTAAGCACAATTGCAAAAAGAACTGCCTCCAAGCTATTCTATTTATATTCCTACCAGAGCTACCACTAGTACAGTCATTCTGCTGCTGAAATCCTGACCCTGTCGTTGCCAGTGTAGCCACAGACCAGAGGAGATCATTTTGGATCTTTTCAGAATTTGGCATGTCTTAATACCAGCAAAAGCAGCATTGGCAGGGGGTGGAGTGTGCTATTTGCACAGGACCTGCGTCAGGATTGGCATTCAGTGAATAGCAAGACATATAAAGGCATTTTATCTCAATATAGAGAATAACGCATCTTCCTCTGCGTTGCTGGTGGTAACTTTGGCAGTCCAAGGAACAATGGTAATTGCTTGTTACTGTGGAAACAAGACCTCCAGAAATAACACTAATGAGCCAGCAGGGTCGTGGGAGAAACACAAGCATACTGTCTCCTGCAAACATACATGATTTGGCTACACAGAGGAGATGGGGCTCTGGAGAGAGGAGCAATTTATTTGAATGCAACAGGCACCCAGCACAACCTCCATTCATCCCCCATGCCAGTCTGAGCCTGCAAACAATTTAAGTTACTTGAAAAAAATGCTCAGATAATTTTGGAAATCATTGCTTTTCACGTTCCTCCCTGCCTTAAATTTTGGGGAAGTTGACTTGGAGATCCTCCCTCCTTTGGAGGGAGCCATTTTGTGCAATACACCTGATAGGAAGATGTCTCCAAACATCTCTCTATGAAAAACACGTTCTTACAAATTTCCCTACCCAGTTTTACAGATGTAAGGGATACCAGTAATCTGAGAGATGAGTCTATAAGCACCTGAACGGCAAGGTCCTTTTCCTAAAACCAGTCGTTAGTGAATCCACCACTCCATCCTAAACAAGATGAAAGGAGGAATGTGTACAGCAGAAGAGGAGAAAGAAGGTAGGAGACACCAAGAGCTTACTGCAGCCTCAGCATGTGTCTTCTTCCCCTTTCATGCTGTGTTGCTCTTGACAAAGAGAGGAGAAGATAGTGTAAAGGAAGCGAGATGATGGATGATAACCTGTGAACACAGCTATTTTTTGTGCTCCATATTCTTTTGCCTTCTAAAATCCCCAAAACGATGCTTTCTGCCCCCAGTTCTTACTGGGACAGCAGTGTGGTGGGTGGCTGCATATTTATAGTCAGCTCAGCCTCATGTGCTAGATGCCAGGAAGTGGACCTAGTGCTCAAACTGCCCTGAAGGATTCTTCCTTCTGCCTTCCAGTAACTCCAAGGCTGTTAAACTTGGTCTTCCTAGTTAAAGGTGACATACTTCACATTAGAAGGTGGCCTCAAAGGAGCAAAGACAGGCACAGAAGCCAGAGCTAGCCCAAGCCAGACAACACTTTCAAACACATCCCGCCTTAACATGAAGGAATGTTTTTGATTGCTCCACCCTACAGGAGAAAGAAAAGAAGATGTAAACGCCAGTCACAGGGAGAAGAAAGGCGTGAGTGTACTCAGATAACAGGGCCTTTTTTACTGGTGGCTCCTGTGACAGGCCAGGAGCTTCCCAAAAAGCAAATAAACAGGTAGGGTCACCACTTTGCTTGTTATTGCACTCCCTTGAATCATTTTTATTCACTGTTTGTTTATTAACTATACCAAGAAGCTTCAGATAAAATCAAGGCACTACTGCACAGATTAGGAACATCCCTGAGACCAGTGCTTGCCACACTGTATGCCCACATAACAAGCAAAAGGTGAAGAAGAAAAAGGGTGCTGTCTACAGACAAGGACCTAAGGCAGAAAGACATAGAATGACTCAGCCATGGTTATGTCAAGAGTTAGTGGCAGAGTCAGTCGTTCACTAATAGCAACTTCAGTCTGCACAGCTTTTGTCCAGAGCTTTAATCATAAACTCCTCCATTTTCCTACAAACCAAAAATAGAACATGGACAAGCAGTGCGAAGGAGTTTGACATATAAATGGGAAATAAAAACCAGAAGTTAAATGATCAAGATGTTGGCATGTCCTTCAAATATTATTGCATTGACACAATATTGTGGGCAAGGGTTCTCCACAGCTTTAATAATTTTAATTTCAGAAATCTTAATCACATTTGTGTGAGGGGTTTTCTCCTCTTCAGAATAAATAAAAATAAATTTAAAAAAAATAAATAAATTTTAAGGCCTGAAGTTGCTCTCAGACATGTATGTTAAACAAAACAAAATAGAGCTGTGTGTATACTGAGGCCAGTAAATTAACAGTATGCTCCCCACTGCTGAGCTGCTGGGGCCCCAGTTCAGGATTTCTGCTTTGTCCCAGCAACAGTAGGTGACACTGCAGGTATCAGAGCAGAGCATGGTCCAGCAACTCCTGGAGAGCCAAACTGGTTTAGACCTGCAGCCAGGGAACAATGGGGCCAGTTGACTAAGGGAGGAAAATGCCCCAAACACTGCTCCTTTAAAAAAAAAATGAAATAGAATTTAAATCCATATAGCCTCTCTCTGATCTGGTTATATGAGCAGTGTCCAGGGTGTAAGAACCTCATAGATATTAAGGAAAGAGAGGAGAAAAGAAACTCAGTTTGGGTAACAATTTCTGAGGTTGTAACCACATATTTGCCTAGAGCATCCCACCCCTCCAAACTCAGAAGGTTACCATGGTGACAAATTTCAGCTGTAGGTAAGAAGGAAATATTTCTGTATGAAAGCCATTTTGTAGAAATATAAAACCTAAAGATTAAGCCCCATTGCACCATTTATAATCTTCGTTGCCACATATTCACAACTAGATGAGCTTTCTTGTCTCAAGAACAGTTAACCGAAATGCAAATAAATCTGCTTTGTTTTAATTCATGTGTTCTGCTAATGGAGCTCATCTCCGTACAGTAAAATAACGCTCTCAAATTCAGCAAAAAATGTAGGTATTAATTTGNATGGACAAGCAGTGCGAAGGAGTTTGACATATAAATGGGAAATAAAAACCAGAAGTTAAATGATCAAGATGTTGGCATGTCCTTCAAATATTATTGCATTGACACAATATTGTGGGCAAGGGTTCTCCACAGCTTTAATAATTTTAATTTCAGAAATCTTAATCACATTTGTGTGAGGGGTTTTCTCCTCTTCAGAATAAATAAAAATAAATTAAAAAAAAAAAATAAATTTTAAGGCCTGAAGTTGCTCTCAGACATGTATGTTAAACAAAACAAAATAGAGCTGTGTGTATACTGAGGCCGGTAAATTAACAGTATGCTCCCCACTGCTGAGCTGCTGGGGCCCCAGTTCAGGATTTCTGCTTTGTCCCAGCAACGGTAGGTGACACTGCAGGTATCAGAGCAGAGCATGGTCCAGCAACTCCTGGAGAGCCAAACTGGTTTAGACCTGCAGCCAGGGAACAATGGGGCCAGTTGACTAAGGGAGGAAAATGCCCCAAACACTGCTCCTTTAAAAAAAAAATGAAATAGAATTTAAATCCATATAGCCTCTCTCTGATCTGGTTATATGAGCAGTGTCCAGGGTGTAAGAACCTCATAGATATTAAGGAAAGAGAGGAGAAAAGAAACTCAGTTTGGGTAACAATTTCTGAGGTTGTAACCACATATTTGCCTAGAGCATCCCACCCCTCCAAACTCAGAAGGTTACCATGGTGACAAATTTCAGCTGTAGGTAAGAAGGAAATATTTCTGTATGAAAGCCATTTTGTAGAAATATAAAACCTAAAGATTAAGCCCCATTGCACCATTTATAATCTTCGTTGCCACATATTCACAACTAGATGAGCTTTCTTGTCTCAAGAACAGTTAACCGAAATGCAAATAAATCTGCTTTGTTTTAATTCATGTGTTCTGCTAATGGAGCTCATCTCCGTACAGTAAAATAACGCTCTCAAATTCAGCAAAAAATGTAGGTATTAATTTGCTCCCAAATTGTGTCTAAGGGAGTTATTAATACTTTTGATTCTCAGAAGACAGATCTATTCCATTGCTTGACTGTGAATTAGAAGAAAATTGCCTTAACTCGTGCTTGGATCCAATTCATAGCACCTTAAGCACAGCAAGTCCCCAGTGCAGCCCGCATCATGCACTCATGGCAGGGAGCCAAGCACAGCTCGTATTGTAGATTTCCTCTCAGTAACTTAGGAGAAGGTTACAGCTCAATGATCACACGTTCAACCAGGCCTAAATCATAGATCAGCTTGTGAAAGCCATCACAGTAAACTCCCTCTCCTCCCATCCTGGGATTCCTAAGTAACTGGCATGTACTAAGGTGCCATTTCCTCAGCAGTTTTACTCCTGCTGCTTTAATTTCTCTGAGGCTTAGGGACAGGGAGTCACACAGCCTTGGACCACCATCACCTGGGAGCCAGGGGCAGAATGCCAGCTGCTAGAAGCTCCTGTAAGATTACTGACCTTAACATCGCTAAAGCTTTGTGGCACTCAATGATGCCTTTCTCTGCAAAGTCTTCCTCGCCCTTTGAGTCTCACACAGACATCAGCATGCCTGGGGCTGTAAAACCATCCTTCATAGCCAGAGCACAGCTAAGTGACACTGGCTCTAATAGGGTCAAATGAGCAGCGAGACAGCTGCGGAACAAACCCCTGCTTTAAGCAATGTATCTCTTCTATGAAAATTGGGGGAGGAAAAAAATGGGCTGGAAGACTACTGAGCACGGGTCCATGACATGACTGGCAATGCATTGCCACTTCCTTTGTCTCCAGTGCAGGAATGAAGGCTCAGTCCTTCCTTCTCCCCATGAGCCCATGCAGCCATGTACTGCTTGACCATCCCATCAGCACACACAACATCACAAGCATTGCAGAGAATTGCAGGTATCCTCCTTTTGCCTCAAATCCTTTCAAAGTACCTACTCTCTGAAATTTCAACATCCTGCTTTATTTAGTCTTCAAAGTGCCTTTCAGTCATCACTGAAATATAGTGATTACAATTCATTTACTGTGTAAGGATTTACAGCGAACTATGCTTCAGTGAATTGTGCCAGGTTAATTGTACACTGAGCTCCACAAATACACAACCAAAGTTCAGCCCTTGCCCAGCTAAGAGGAGTGCTCTCTTGGTAATTTATGATGTCCTCTAGCCATGGGAGCAGAAAAGGGAGCAATCACTAGCCAGTAAAGCCAGCAGCAGCTCTGAGTTTTTATCACACAGTAGCAGATGGGCCTTTGTAGTTTGCAATAGGGTAAAGATCCTTGTTGCTCACCCTTCTTCCACAGATTGTCATAGGACTCTTTGTACTGGAGAATCCAAGTTAAGAAAAGGTTGGTCTGGTCAGAGTTCAGATGGGCACAGGACTGTGTAACCAATCATTTCATCCACTTCAGGAGGACCAGCTATTTAAACCTGTGTATTGGTTTTGTATGGCTTGGGTTTGGGTAGCGGGGAGCTACAGGGGTGGCTTCTGTGAGAACCTGCTAGAAGCTTCTTCTATGTCCAGCAGAGCCAGTCCCTGGTGGCTCCAAAGATGGACGTGCTGGTCAAGGCTGGGTCAATTATGATGGTAACGCCTCTGTGATAACACATTTAAAAAGAAAGATAAACAAAAATTGGTTGCAGTTTTAACTGGAGTGAGAACATGTGAGAAGAACAACTATGGAGACACCAAGGTCAGTGAAGGAGGGGGAGGAGGTGCTTCAGGCACCAGAGCCAGGATTCCTCTGCAGGCCATGGTGAAGACCATGACAAAGCCACTGTCGCCCTGAAGCCCACGGAGATCCACAGGGAATGCAGAGATCCACCTGCAGCCTGTGGAGAAGCCCCATGCTGGGAGCAGGTGGATGATTGAGAGGAGGCTGTGAGCCCATGAGAGACTTGTGGAGAGAGGGGCCCTGCTCTCAGGCTGGAGCAGCCTGTCCTTAAAGGACTGCACCCCGTGGAAGAGTGACCCATGCTGAAGTGGTTTGAGGAGGACTGTTGCTTTTGAGATGGACTCATGTTGCTGCAGTTCACAGGGAGCTGTTGATCATGAGATGGACTCAGGCTGGAGAAGTTCATGGAGAACTGTCTCCCATGGGAGGGACCCCACAGTGCAGCAGGAGAACGACTCCTCTCCCTGAGCACTGGGAGAAGCCACAGGCGATGAACTGACCATAAGCCCCATTCCCTGTCTCCTTCAGCTACTGGAGTAGGAGGTAGAGCTGGGAAGGAGGGGGGGTGGGGGGAAGGTGTTTTTAAGGGCTCATTTTGCTTCTCACTACCCTGCTCTGATTCTGTTAGTAATAAATTCACTTCATGTCTCTCAGTTGAGCCTGTTTTGCTGTGATGATACTTGATGAGTGATCTCTCCCGGTCCTTATCTCAACCCATGAACCCTTTGTTATATTTTCTCTCCTCTGTCCAGCTGCAGAAGGGAGGGAGTGAGTGGCTTTTGTGGGTGCCTGGCATTCAGCCAGCATCAACCCATGACAACCTGCCACCTCCTGCTGCCTCAGCCAGGACCAGCACCGGCCATGCTCAGCTCAGCCACCAGCCATCCCACTGTCCTTCCAGGCCCAAGCCCAGAAGTCTCTCTCCTGCACAAATATCTGCCCCACCTCCAGAACTGGTGAGTATTATCCTGGCAGCCCAAGACAGAAATTCTCCATGGGAAAATCACATGGGAGAAGGAGGGACATTCTCTTGGGGATTCAATTTTTTCTGGAGCTGGCAGTTGTCTTCTTTCCGGATGAAGTAGAAAGTCAAGGTTCTTCCTGCTAATAGTCATTAAATAACTTTCCTCTTTTTTTCCTAGTACCATTTCAGTATTTTGATCAAGTTCCAGCTCAGTTTAATTACATACTTTCTATCTGAATTCCTGCCCAAGCTTCATTTAGAGAAATTATTCATTTCCTATCTTCAACATTATTATTATTATTATTGTGCTTATTTGCACGATGTGCTTAGCATTCATTGTACACATCTTCAGTGCTCTGATGGGCTCATCAGAGTGGTGCCGGTGGGATGGAACAGAAGAACACTCCTCATCCGCCACCCTGAAAAATCAGCCCTCCTCCCCATCACATACAGGCAATTTTGCATTGCTGCACATTAGGGAATGTTCACAGTCACATCTGAGGTATCACAGAAATATTACCAATTCCTCCTGAGAAAAGGCCTGAATGCTGAACAGCAACATTATTTAGAAACAAAATCCTTATCTGACTGCAAATAACAAGTCAGAGGGAAAAATGTTCATTTCAGACTATTAATTTTTCCAGGACACACATTCCCAACAGTGAAGACAAGGAAAAGTTGGGCAGGAATGGCAAAAACACATACCCTAGGAACATTTTTTCTCTTTCCTTGCAAGGATAAAAGATTTGAATAGTCTTCATCTCACATGAAAAACTTATGAAAACCTCATGCAACACATGGTTTTCTGTCACATAGTAATGGATGTGAACAGAGAACTTCAGTTTCTGAAACTTCATCATGTTGAAAGCAATGTTTTTCTTGCCATGGTAGTTTATTTTCTACTCAACTGTTTTCAACAGCTTTTAGACTTCACTCCTCAACATCTCTCCTGTAGCTTCCCAAGTTTTATCATACAGGGTCAGAGAAAAGCACTTTTTCCTTCCTTCCATCTCAGCCTGGGACCTAGTTTGAGAACTCCTGGTGACTGGCAGAGAGACCAATACAAAAGCCATTTTGCTGGTTCATTGACAGAAGGGCAGGGACAGGACAGCCAGAATGGAGGAGTGTATAACCCCACACATGCTCAGGAACAGCTGTGATTATTCCCCGTACATGAGGTCAGGCAAGTATTAGTTAAAATTATAATGTATATAAAATGGATGATCCTTAGATCTGCATTATATACTTTTGTTGGGCAATAATATCCTCAGGACAAGAGTAAGCCTTGCATAAATGTCAGAAACGAAGAAAACACCCAGTCAGCCTATCTTAATAAATCAACTGCACTCCAGCTCCTGACGTTTGTTTGCTTTCTGATGTGGATTAGGATCTGATTCCAAACACAGGGCATCAAAATCAAAGCAATAGCAGCAGCCACACAGGGATGAGACAGCTCCATGTGGATTTAATCATGGATAGATGCAGAGCACTGATGGAGCAGAAGATGACATATCACTATCCCATTGACATAGCACTTCCTAATGCTAAAATAAAACCCAAAACAGTTTCAGTGGCTCAGCCTCAGTCTGGAGGGCAAACAAATTTCTGTGAGAAGACACCTGATCTTCTGTTTGTCACGCTCACTCCTTCCCACACTACACTTTACTGCAATCTCTCTTGAGCAAGCAGAAAGCCCCTCAGAGGCAGGAAGTTTCAGTATCTGTAATATCAAGCCGCGTAACCAGCATCTTTCCAGCCTTGCCTTGGGTTAGACACATGTTTACTCCACAGAGAACTGGAAGTGATTTAAGACATTAGCATTCCTCAGATGCATGTCACCCCCAATCTCCTCACTCCTATCAGTAGGATCCTCACTCCCACCGCCAGGAGGACAAAAGGTGCAAGCATTCCTCACCTATTGTTCTTCTAAGCCCATTATCTCAGCTTAAGGTGCTGGGGATGATGATCTGACAATGTACTGCAGTATCCTTCCAACTGCACTAGCTCAGATGGGGAGACTGAAATCTCTAGCATTGATGGAAACTGAGCAGTTGGGGATGAGAACTTCTTAAACTACCTTACCTAGACACAAAAAAGAAAGCCCGTGGACATCCTCAGACATCTCACACATTCTCTAAACCCACTTCTACTCAACACATCTCACTCTGGCATTCAAATTCAGGTTCCTCACAGCACACAGGTGTGAATCTCCGCAGTTACACCATCCTGAGTAGTCACACTCAGCACGACTCTTGTGGTATTTGATGAGTATTAGCAAGCATTGCCGAGGCTGTAATCAACTAACTACCCTAGAATCTGAGATTTAATACGATATGGCATACTTGCAAGCAGACAAATGTTCCAACACTGCATAGTAAATAAAAAGAATCAAAAATGTATTGCTTTCGGTTGTTATTGGTAGTGGTTTAATCTTGTAATTTTAAAGGCAATCACATTTTGGAGGGGAGGCTTGGCACATGATTTCTGTATATTTAGGTTGGCAGCATTGTTTCCAATAAGCAAACATTCTGCCATACTAAATACGCACATGTTCAGGGACCAACTTATTACAGGTATGATTATGCAACATATTTCTGGTATCACAAGCTCATACTGGCCCACAATACACCATGCAGACACACACAGTGATTCCCTGAGGAAAGAGGTCTTTGCTTCACTCTCTTTGCTTGCTACTGCAGGGCCTAGCCCAGCTCTCAGCACAGGCTGAGAACTAACTTGTCTGTAGCTTGTTCTGAACACACTTGCTATTAAAGGGTCAATCTTCCCTCAAGCCATTTGCTACCAGGGCCATCCCCTTCCTTTGTGCGATGCAATCTTACTTAATGCTTGAAACACAACGTTCTTTTCTTCATCAAGCAACTTCTACTGTAGAAGTTATCTTGATTACATCAGTTATATTTACAAAGAGAAAATTCAGCCTGGGGGCAAATAATTCAGCTTGAAGACATCACAACCATAACCTCAGAATGAGAAAAATTCCTGTTTTATGGGATTCTGAACCTCAGCTTCTGGAGGGCTCCAAGAGTGATGGAAGAATTTATCCTAATTTCTGGGGTGAGGGCCCAGATCAAAAATCAGCAAAAGGCACACTCTGAACACTGGAGAGGAAGTCACACTGTGTTCTTCAGATGGGACCAGGTATTCTGCCAAGTGGAGAAAGGATGAGGCACTCTGAAAAAAGAATGGAAGGATAATGAGATGTTTAAAAAGTAAAAATGGGATTTGTGTGATACACATAACTGCTAAAATGGCATGGGGGACAGAATGCAGATGAAGGGACAAGGTTTGGTGGTCAGCAAAGAAGGTAAGCTGGCTGATCTAGAACAGGGCAGACAATTACAAGACACAGAGCTGAAATACAGTTGCTTTTTACAAAGAGAATAGCTGATGGGAAGAGGAGACAGCTAAAATGCTGCTACAAAGAGGTCACCATCAGTTCACATAGCTTGTTGCAAATACATCATGCCCTTCCTCAGTATAAAAGCAGCTGAGAGATTAGAAGTCTGTAGTGCAACCAGGTGAGAAATGCAAAACAGGTTTAGTTGGTAAATTCCACAGAGATACCAACAAAGATCAGCTGAGGAGCTGGATGGGAGTTTCCATGAATACCACACTAAACTAAAAGCAAATAAGGGAGAGCACCTAGGAGCTGCTGTTTGAAAGCAGCAGCAAGCAGAAAAGGAACAAAAAGCTACCAGGATTCCCTCTTTCTAGAGATCCCTGGAAAGCTCATCATTTTATTAAACCGCAAGATTTCATGAAACCACCAGAGCCTTGACTCTACTTGCTGTATCTCACACACACACAAACCCTTTTTTTTCTCTCCTTGCTTTCTTTCAAACAAATCAGTCAAAGAAAAAGTTTAATTTCTAAAGAGCCCTCAATCAATGCCACCATCACCCTGTTCCCAGAGCGTGGTGATGCAGAAGCCACATGGCCGCTGGGACCTGCTGACTAAGGAGCTCTACCACACCCAACACAGGCAGCAGCATAGAGCCAGGCATCTCTAAAGGGTCACAGAAGGACACAGGATGCTCCTCTGCAGCAGACCACAGGACAGCAGCATGCCCAGGGCTACAGCAAGTGCATTCAGAGAATCAGGGGAGACATCGATGGGTCACTACTTCAGCAAAGGGTAGGCATGGCCTCAGCAATATTACCCTAACACCCATCCCAGTCCTTGAAAACTCCACCTCTTCCCCAAATCGAAGTGGTCCACTTCTCATTTCCCCAGCAAGCTTCAGCTTCCAAAAAGCTTTGTTTTCCAGGTGTCTTTATAAACACACACCATCCCTCCTCCACTGCTTCTCCCAATCCAGAAATAATGTGTGTAGCAGCAGGGTTTCATTTGGGGAAGAACAGAAAAGCAATTTCAAACCAAACTCGTCTTTAAAACACTTCTCAGCTCTGACTGTCATGCCTCTGGCAACTACGACAGTTGTCTAGGGCTTGTTATTAGGCCATAAATTACCTAGCCAAGAGCACCACAACCAGAAGGAGTCAAAGGAAAACACTACTGAAAAAAACAAATGTGAAAATAAACCCAGTTGTCTTCTTCCACCACTAAAATGCCCGAGTAGCAAAGTTACAGAATGACATTACAGTGAGGTTTTCTAAGGGGCTTGATACAAAATTGTATTACAAATCCAAGTATTTCTGAACCATCAGTTCTCTTCCAGTTCAGACCAGTATTCTATAACACATAACTTCTGAGCAGTATTGGAAATCCCAGATCAGTTCTCAAAAAAAAAAAAGTATTCTCATTGGAAATGTACCACCTTATCTTGTAAAAATGAGAGGAAAACCAGAAGAAATACAAATTAGAACTTGCATTTGCTTACCACTTATTTTGGTATTTTAAAAGGATTTAAACAAGCATTTGTGGAAACAGCTAGACAGGCATAATCTTTACCTACCAAATGCATTTGCCAAGACAGGGACTATAATCACACCAGCTGTCCAGGAGGGAGTATATTTAGAAACAAGTTCATTTTCATCTGGCAGCAGAGCTTGGATCTGTTGAGAAATGTTATCTTCCATTCAAATTAATATCTAACCATATTAATTTTTATGACAGATCAAAACATAACTAAGCTATTTTTTAAAACTCAGAAATAATTTCAGAGGGTTTCTACAGAATTATTCTATCTCAATAATTTCAAAATTATACCTTCAGATTTCAGTGGGTTTCATATATACTAGTTTAAAGACAACTGTCATTTTAACCTAAAATCTTAAGCTTGCATATTTTAAAACACTGATAAACTGGAGAGGGAAAAAAAAACCAAACACCGAAACCAGACTGACCTTTTTGTTAAGCTTTGGAAAAATACAAGACTATTGAAATCCACATTTTCCCATTAATTTATTCGGGTATGGAAACTGGTATTTTTCTGGCCAAAGAAAGTGAAAAAAAGAAGAAAAAATAAACAAAGCCACTAAAATCTCCGCACAGAATTATCATTTGGAATCAATATTTTGGATGGCCCACCAGAAACTAAGCTAAAAACACCAAAGTGACCATTTCATAAAAACACCACAGCAACCATTGCTTAGTAAAAGAAAGTGGGGTTTCAACTTGTGTGAGCACAGAAAAAGACTTTGTAGTCTCTACTTCCACCATGGCTTCCAGTAATAAGAGACCTTTTAGGAGTTCAGGAAGCATATAGTACTACTGGATAGATCTGTTGTTTTGATTTTTCTGCCGATTTTGATTTCTCTGTTTCTCAGTGTTCAATTTTAATGTGAATGACAGCAACTCAAAACAACCTCAAAGTTAGTGGAACCCAGTCAATGAAGTTTTAAAAAATATAAAAGACTGAAAATAGCCTTGTTTGAGGTAAATGAAGCTATGCGCTTAAGGAGTTTATTTACATGAATATTGAGAAGCTTTAGGGAAAAAAAATTATGATGATGTCATTTGTTAACTCCAAGGGTTGGAGGGTGGGGTCTTGAAGAATCTGACCGTTTGTCCCATGAATTTTTACGGTTGGCAATACCAAAGCAGGCCAAGAGATGGCAGCATTGGTAAAGCATCTCACGGCTCAGCCTCTCCCTTCTCGGTGCTGAGCCAGATTCCTTCAAATTCTTTGTTTCCTTGCTGCTAAAACACCAATCTCAAAAATGTTATGAGTCAGCATTCCCTGAATTACTGTCGATTTGCAGATCTTGTTTATGTGTGGTACAAATGTAGAGTGGTAAAAAAAAAGAAGTATTAGAAAAGAGAGAGTTAATACTCTTCTTACCAGAACACAGGCCAGCTTTGAAAGACCAGAACTGCCAGTCACACTGCTGTTACACGTACAATAAAGATAGTAATTCCTTATGGTAGGGCCCAATATTCCAGTCAGAACTCTATCTAACTGTAGACTTGCTGCAAAAGCATAAATTAAAAAGCGGTCATTGCAAAAGAAATTTACAATGTAGATTAGGACCCATAAAATGAAAATTCACTAAATCACTGAAAATGAGAGCAGAAGGATTGCAAAGATAATACAGAAAAAATATTCTACATGGGATAGTCCACCCTCATATAAAATTTGTAAAATAACCCTGCACTTAACAAATTTCTGTGTTTGGAATTATAAACTAACTGGGGGAAAATTTTTTTAAAATATCACATGCAGTTATCTCTGGCAAAGAGATTGCTGGGTTCCTGCACATTTTCTTGAAATTCTGAAATCCTAACCACTCTTGATGTGTGACTGTATTTCTCCATGTAACACACAAACAGTGTTAATAAAAAACAGCCAGGGCTGGGTTGATTTCCGACTGCTGTGACATCATTCTAATTTCAAGGCACTCTGCACATTTCATAACAGTATTCTCAACACTGAGAGTACTTCTAGCTGTAATTATAAAGAAATATCCCAAGAATGCATACTTGACAGATTTTTCCTGAACAAAGTCATTAAAGCTGTTTTAACACAAAAACTTGATAACCCGTAATCCACACCACATTGGATTAACTGCAGAACAACAAAGGCACCACTGACTGCCTCTTCTTCCATATTTCTGTTCTCCTGGAATCATACCACAAATCTTTTAAAAATGAAAAGACTTTTGACAGTTTGGAGTGATTATACTGCCAAAATACCAAAGGGTGGGTTTTTTTAAGAGAGAGTATTTTAATTGCCTGAACTATTTTGCAGAAAAGCCCAAATGTTTGTGAACTTTGGTCAAAGGATTTTTTTTTTTAAGAGAGAACAGGTTTCTCTCCAAGTTTTTTGATAAAACAGTTTGAATAACCATCAGTTGCTCTAAAACTACCTAGATTTATTCACATAGCTATAAAAAGGCAACAATTTTTACATATTCTCTCGCACAGAAACTGTAGAAGCACACTTTACCATAATGCTGGTGAAAACACCGATTTGTTCCTTCTACAACACAGAAGTACATCTTGTGCACAGCATAACTGCTAAATAAAAAAAGAATTTAAAAGATTAGCCACTTTACAAAGTTTCTTCATTGGTTTTATAAGACTGGTGTTTCCCAAACAGAAATGAAAAAAAGCTAGTGTGGCACATAAAGCTAAGCAGTCTTTCAAAAACTTAGTAAAATAAAATCTTAATTTAAAAGAAAAAAGTCTTCTGGAAAGAGAATGACTTCTTATTTTATTTTTTACTAAAAAGATAAATGTAATGCCCCCTAGGGTTACTGTCCCACTGATATTGTAATAACACTTTAAAATAATTAGGTAATCCCACTTCAATATTTCCACTATTTAAACATTAGAAAATGCCAGACCTTTGCTCACATGTTCATGTAACCCTGTTCTTTAAAGTGACATTATTATTGCTATTCAAACTTAAAATAGTTCTTAGTCACATACTCGTTAAAATATAATATGCTGTTTATGCTAATTTTTTTAAAGTCCACTACATACTAGCTACCAAGTAATTTCTTCAATTTAAATTACATTGTAACTTTTTCTTTCTTCACTCTATTTTTTACTAAGATAATTTCTTTCTTTAGACGTATACATTTTGCAGCTACACAAGATAAGAATCTGTTTCACAGTAATTGAAATGTGTTTACGTGGTGAGATTTTTTTCTTAGTGAAGTGTCCTTTGGTCTCACAGAAAAGCAGTTACAGATATGCTAAAAGCTGGGAGTTGAACATATCTTTAATTAATATGAAGCAGTACAAAATATAATCTAACAGGTAAATTATTCAGAGAAACAATGTTTCTAGAGACACATTGAAATCTGTAATTCAAGAATAAGTATTACTTTGAAATTTTAAACAGAAACTATTGAGCTTGATTTTAAAAAGCATGGAGGGCAGTTCTACAGTCTGCTGAAACTGGAGGTCAGAGATATGTTCCTTTCATATCTATCCTTAAAACATATTATGATAAGCATAATTCTCAAGATGACATATTTTCTTAATTTAGTCATTTCACCAGCACTTATGTGAGGAGCTTCACATCTTTCCTTTCATTGTTGTTCTACAGCTGTCTTGTAAGCAGAGAAATATAAACACTATTAAGCAACCTCCTCCCAAAGCTTATGCCTGCCTCATGATATCCCAGTTCCACTAACACAGACACAAGAAAACATACCCCAAATTATCCAAATCTTGCATAGTATCCCTTCTTCATTTGTAATACAGAAAAGGAGGACATTGTGAAGTTAATATAAATGCAGATATAGGTGGTCAAAATTCCCAGGAGCACATGGGCCCTCACCTTTTCACACAAGTGAACAAGGTTTCAGCCTCCCCATTCTCTGGCAATTATTTCTGCAATTATTCAAATAAGCAGTGTTTAAACTCAAATATTTTCAAAAGGGCAGAATTAATCTCAGGTGGTCTGGACCAAACAAAACTGCATTAGCAGGAGAGGATGGAGCCTGAAAAACACACCTGTTGTGATGCTTCCAAAAAGGATGGTGAGGACATGGGCAACACCTGAAGTCTCAGCAATTTGTGCTATAAATAACAGCCAGCTATCCCATAAGCAAATTTATTTCCTTTGACCTGTTAGATTTGTTAGATGCTACGGGTGCTGGCCATGAGAGAACTCTGTATTGTTAAATAAAGCTTTTTTAAACATAATGTCCAGTAGGTTGTTATGCCACATCTTGCTGGGTTTTTTTCCTATTCTCATTTTTCTACTGTCTCTTAGTTGTTACTGCAATCGGTAGTTGTTAATCCAATTCTGGTCACAGATCTCTCATGAAGAACTCACTACTTTTTCCATCTAAGTATTTTCATTTTCATAATGTCAAAACCAGGATACAAAATTCTTGTATGAAATCATTCCCCACAAGAACAACAGTGCTGTCTTCAAAATCATAGAATATTTTCAAACTCCCATCCTTTTCAGTATAGTCTTTTATATTTTTAACTCTAGGGAGGGAATGCACCCTTATACCAAGCCTTAAATTCACACATGAAAATATTGGCTTCTTACTGGCTGCTCCAGACAGAACCATGACTGTTCTGCTGTACTAAGGATTATGGAGCTTTACATTCTATTTTTTTTCAACTCCCACTTGCTTCTCTTTTCCATCTCGCCATCCTCCTGTTCTCTTCCACTTTCTCTTTAACTTACAGCTGAACGCAGGAGCTGGGAAGCATTCCCAGGTTCCCACAGTCAAGAAGAGCTAAGAAGATGTTGTGAGGGCAAGGAGCTATTCCAAGAATCTCACAAGAATTTCTAACTTCAACTTTTGCTCTCCTTTTTCTGAAGCAAGATCACAAGAATAAAACTCACAAAGAACATGTAAGTGAATAAAAGCACTGTCATGGAGGGCAGCCTAACAAGTAGCCTGCAGTGTGTTGGTCTCCCACTCATCTTCACAGAAGGCAGCATAAGGAGTCCCTGCACAAAGCACAGTCTTCTGCTTACAGAGAAGAAAAGCAATTACCTGAATTCAAGTGGCAAAAATTATTACATGATTCATCCAATAAAATCACAGAGAATCACCACACAGTCAGTGTGTCACCTTCATTGGTCACAAGTAACAAAGAAAATTATCACCATTTCCTGTTTTGGTAGTTGAGGTCCAACACAGACAAGAGGAACACCAAAACCACGTAGCAGGTGATGAGTGCTTCCTGCAGTAAGCAACATAAATCAGTCTGGTGGGCAAATGATTTACAACCTTGCACATAAGAACATCAATAACGTGCCCTTAAGGTGCTCCCTTGACTCTCACGCTGAATATGTCAACAACTTGATGTTGCAAGCCTGGGTGCAGACTCTGTTGTATGTCTTCCCACCTCCCCCTGCTCACCAAGACACTTGGAAAGAGGCAGAGAGCACAGTCTGTCTTCTTGTGGTTACCAGAGCAGTAAATCAGGGGAGGGTCACTAAAACAGATAGCAGTTGAGACAGAAACTCCATCATCTAACAGACAAGCCTTACTGGATACACAGGACACAACTACACAAAACAAAGCAATATCCATCAACATCGTTATTCATTATCCATTAACGTTATCCATTATCCACTGCTAACAAGACCTCACTAATCCTAGCTACCAGACATCCCAGCAGCCTTGAGCAGCCAGAGATGGTAGAATGCAGAGATCCATGCAAATGCAGCTCCTTTATATTCAGTGTTCACGAGTCCTTTCTTCTTGTCATTCTTATGTTTTTTCTTAGTTCTTTCCCCTCCTTCAGCACTTGTTTTTCCTGCCTCTTTTCTAAATCCTTACAAAGATACTCTTCAGCTTCTTTATCTCCTTCCATTCTGCTTACAGGTTTTGAAATCACACATGAGCAGCTTTTCTCTCTAGTTTACTTTGCTGGGCCAGTTCTGGGTTACTGAAGCCAGCTGTCACCCACGCCAACTACAGGCTGCACTGGCTACATCAGGACTGCATGTGTAATGATTCTCTCTCTTGATTAACCTCATCTTAGACTTTAGGATACTACTGTCTCCCTAGCTGTCATTCTAGAATGTCAGTCTTGTCTCTGTAATTTCTTGTCTGAGATTAACATGAAAGAAACGTCATGGAGCATGAGAAGTCAACACACAGCATTAATTCGTCTGACTAATGCAAAGCCCTTAAGCTAATTGCCTGGGAAAAAAAAAAAAGAAACATAAACTCTGATTTGAACAACTCAACATAAACAACTCAAGCTCACAGGAGTTTGACTGTGAATGTGTAACAACATGCAAGCAAAAAGGTTATTTTATTTTCATCAAGCTCAAGAAAAGGGGGTGATAGGCAATATGTCAATTTTAGGACAGAAAAGCACAATTACTTTTCAAGACCTTATTTCATTTTTTATGGAAAATTCTTATTCTCTCCAGATTTAGAAATTGTTCTGCTCTTTTTCTGAAAGTCAGGCTATGCTGTAGGAAAGTATAGGACCAACATTACTACTCCTATGTAAGCAGCTGTACAGGAGCATGCCAGGAAGCTTTCTTGTACTGCCAGCAACCAGCAAGCGTATTCAGCTCTCGGCAAGCATCCTTTGTCAGAGATCTGCAGGCTTCATCACTTGCCAAGAGAAAATTTCAAACTCGATTTTTCCAATTCCCTACCTCCTGTTCATTCACCTTCTCATCTCTCCTGCATCTCAACTTCCCTCCCCTTTCAATTCTCAGCTCTCTTGGAGATTATTTTGCACCACCTGATCAACCTATTCTGCTTCCAAGCTTCCTGAATATAACTGAATGCTTCCCCAAGAAAGTTTATCAGAAAAAACTCAGTAAACTAGACTTTCTCTTTTTCCAATACTCACTCCTACATTTTTAATCCACATTTTTGTGATGAAGTTAGATTAGTGAATAAAATTTTATGTTTCTTTCACTTGAAATATAGTGCTGGAAAAATGGTTTAGCAACACTACATCTCCTTCTATGTATATTTTTCTGCCAACATTTCACTGACCATCTTGAGGATTTTTCAAGACATTTCAGAATGACAGTATCACTAATCTAAAAAGAGAGGATGCAGAAAGATTCCATGCCAACTTCTCACTATCCTCTAAACCCAGATTTCCAGGAGTATTATAGGACTTTCACATAGGGATTCAAACACCTGTTCTACTTTAAATCCTGGGCTAATTTCTCTAATCATGGCAGATACTAAGGAATTATCAAACCAAGACGAAACAAAGCATAGGGATAAAAAACAAAGGCAAATTCGCACATCAGTATGAAACAAAATTTTTACATATGTTTACACATGAATTTTGAACTTGCAGTCTTTCCTCTTTGAGTGCTGGTTTCAAATCTATTATTTTCAATATACTAGTATATTTCATAGTTTCTTACTCATTTAACTATACATCTGTTATGCACATATTAACTAAAACTTTGGCAAATACACAGAACCAAAGTGGCAGAGGTGGCCTTGGCAGCAAGAATCTCCTCCAGCTTTGTATGAAACCACTTTGAGATAAAGCTGTGGCCAACTCTCTAAGTCACCTGCCAAAGCTTAAGGTCCTATGGATCTCTAATACAGTCCAAGACACTTTTGAAGCCTGCAGGCACAGCCTACCTGGATCTCCATTAGATCCTGTCCTGGTTCCAGCCAGGTTTTTTTTACAATAACCAGCAGGGCGCATGGCTAGGACACAGAGATTATTCTTTATCACCCTCATGTCACTGCCAGGGGTGAGGGAAGGGACTCTTAGGGGGAGAAGGGGTTCCTTCCAGTTGAGAAAATGTGGCAGGGGTGGCCATCCAGTGTTTTCTACTGTTAGGGGGGTTCTGTGTGAATCGTTTCTTTTCTTGTATCCTGTGTCATTAGTATTGACGCTGTTACTGTTTGTTTCCTTATCTCATTGCTGTTTCCAGTAAGTTGTTCTTATTTCAGCCCACGATCTTTGTCTTTTGTGCCTTCAATTCTCCTCTCCACTGCGCCACAGGAGGGAGGGGGCAGGGAAAAGTAGGGGAGCAAGAGAGTGGTGCGTGGTTTGGAAAGTCTTGGTGGGGGCACTGAATTGGGGTTTCAATTCCTAAACCATGACAGATCCTTAGAGGCTTGCCAGGATTATATACACAACACTTGTATCAATTTATCTGTTTATCCAAACTGAAATTGGGTGGTTCTCAGGCAATTTTTCTTTTACTGAAAAACAAAAGGTGTGTGCGTGTAAAAGCAGATTAATTCAACTGAAAATCAAGTTTTCAATCAAGTTATCAATACTTCATAAAATTAGCAATTAGTGACTTTTCTAGTTCCTGTTGAGCCTAAACTGACCATTAAACAAATACCAAAGAATAATCCTGTTCACCTCCCCACCTGTCTCTAGACACTATTTCCTGTTGCTGCCCTTGGGCTGGCATTACTGTTTGAACTCCTCACAATGAGGACAACTAGGCTAGCAAAAGAAAAATTAGCTTTCTGCTGGAGTGATACCCTCAAGCAAGACATCACATAGCCACAGGCATATGAGTGGCACATGGGAAGTGGTGGGAAGAAGTGGCAGAAGACAGCAGGAGAAGGAAAGCCAGCCGGCTGCTTTCAACAGCAACCCGTACTTCTGCCAGATTAAAATAGCAGTGCAATGACAGTCTAAACCATTTCGAACAAAGGAGGGAGGCTTCCTTCAGGAATATATCTTTCCTTTAAAATTTCCATAGTAGAACATTTGTTGCTAAAGGGAAAGTATTCCGTTATGAGAAAGTATGGAAAAAACAACACGTTAAAAAATCCCATGGTTATGTCAGGGTAGGAGATCTGACTGAGCTTAACGAGCTGAAAATTTTGAAGAGTTACCACAAGACAATCCAGGACAATTAAAAAACTATTTGATATCAAGTTTTCCTAAAGGATTCTTTCTGATTTACCAGTAAATTGTATTTTCTGAGAATATATATTCTCCACTCAGAAAAAACATGGGCATACTCTTCATAAAAAAATACAGCTGCTGGATGCTTGCTTTGCTTTTTAAATGGAAATGTTGGGACAGAATTGTTTGAGCTTTTATTACATTTCTTCTTCACTCTATATTCTCTGAAATGATTTTTCACTGATCTTTTATGTTGATTCGATTTTCCCTTTGCCTTCTAAATAAAAAAATGTTCCAATTGGCTACTTTCTTATAACTCAAGGACTCTCAGATTGTTTATTGTCCTAGTTTTACTTGCGGGTGTTGGGAAGGGGGCAGAGCCTAGCGCTGTGTGGGCGTGGCTCGGTTGCTATTCTGTATCCCAAAATCATCGCTGGGGGGTGTAGCTTGAGGGGAAAGAAAAAGATGAACCTACACCACGAGTGCACATCTTTGTTCCATTCTTTCCTCAGGGAAGCTGCCAGCGAGCAGCACTGTGGACTTTGCCCATCTCTCTATGCTGCCCATCCCTTCCCGTCCCTCAGGAGAAATGCAGCTCCAATTGGTGAACACAGCCAAGCCCAGCCGAATACTACTGAATGCAGCCGAGCCCACGGAGCAGTGTCTGGGCAGGGCACTGTGATTCAGGAGTGGCGTGGTCCAGCAGCATGATCCAGCTTGGGGGATTTTTCCACAGTTGTTTTTTGTTCTCTTGAGCTCAGGGGAGGCGAACACCAGGCTGCAGTAACAGCTGCCATTTTCCCCTTTGTCTCAGGAGACCACATGGTGCTGGGGATGGTGCTGTCCACCATCCTGTCTTTGTCTCAGGAGGCTATGTGGAACTGAGCCATGGTGATAAGCACCTTTGTATGTATAAATCACCCTCTCTTTTTACTTGTGTTAATTGTTACTGTTACTGTTCGTATTTTCATCCCATTGCTGTTCCTTTTCAGTAGATTGTTACCTCAACCCGCGGGGTTGCATTCATCCCTTTCTCACCAGAGAGGGGCAGGGAGAAGGGGAGTGGCTTATTTGAACTTTAATTCCCAGCTGGTTTTAAACCACCACACTTACTCATTTTTACGGTTCTGTCCTCTACTCTCCTGAATGCATCAATACTAATTGCTAACACAAAAAACAAAAACAAACAAAACCAACAACAAAAACAAAACCACAACAACAACAACAACAAATCAAAAATCAGGCTTGCAGTTGTGGTACTCCAGCTCAGGGTGGTCCCAGAGCCCATCTTCAGTGTAGAAGTCTGAGGCAAAGAAATCATTAAACATCTCTGCCTAGTTTATGTCCCTGTTTGGGAAGTGACTGTCCTCATCAAGTAACTGACTAATGTTATTTCTGGTCTGCCTTTCACTATTAACATTTTTTTAAAAGTCGTTTTTATTGTCCCCCACAGTACTAGCCAGCTTCAATTTAGCGAACAGCACCTCTGTAGTCCTCCCATGTCACCTGATCTTGCTTCCAATGGCCATACATTTCCTTTTTTTGCCTTAGTGTCAGAAAAATATCCCTGCTCGGTAACAGGCACTGTCAGAACTAGAGCAGGAAGATTACGTATCATCTGAATACTCCTCACTGTTCCCAGGCTCTCCATCATACACAATAAATTAATTATTTTTTTATATACACATTTCATTTATATGACTGATTAAAGCAAAAGGTAAATATTGGCAGTCTGCAGAGTATTATGTCAATACTAAGCCTTTAAAAGCCAGAAAAAAAAAATCAATTAACTATAACCAAACTGTCAAATTCCCTTAAACTGACTGATTCCAGCTCTTTTCCCTGTCATTCAGAAATGCATCCACTCCTCACCTCCACTATTCTTGGCATCATTCCAGCATCCTGAGCTTGACTGAAAGTGAGCACTCCCCTTGCCTGATTTCCTCTGACTCATGTTCAGAGATATGGTGGTATTTATGTTTTCATTCCAAGACTGCAAAGGTGAATTTTTAAATATATAAATATTTAAATATCTATTTAACTGTTCAATACACTGGAATAAGTATGTACCCATAAAATCTTTTGCTAAGCCACAGATTCACTTTGAGTTCTCTGTGTATGGACAAAAGCCAAACAAAGACTTCCCTACACAAAACCCCACTACAAAAACAACTGCCATTGGCCAGGAGATGGAGACAGATGAGAACAGCCAAAATCAGGACTGTTGGTGCTGATCCTAAATGAGACATACTGCATTAGACAGAATTTTTTCAAGTCCTGTTTCAAAAAAGGCCAGCACTACATGCCTGTTACAAAATAATCTATATTCAGTTGTAATGCAAAATGGTTTCCTGATTCCTTAAATTCCTGAACGTTTCTACTTTATGTGCTAGTCTTATTCTTGCAGTCACAGATAAAAACTCAAACCCCTTCCCTAGAGTCTTTCAGAGACACTCTGATCTGTCTTTTCTAAGGAAATCGGGGAGAGTGCAAGGGAACAGGGCAGAGAGGTAGAAGAGTGACTTTCCCTTTGTTGGAGTGGCCTTCTAGAGCCACAGACAGGTCTGCCAACATTCGAAAATTATAAATAAGGCGTGAAAATGAGGGGATACTTTCAACTGTAAGAAAAAATGTGAAAATGGAAATATTTTCTTTTGGCATGAAGGCTGAAGGGAATGGATGAGATGGGGAAAGGGAAGCAGTACTTCCTACAAAGGGGCTAGTCCCTTTTAGCAGAGACAGTTGTTTGCACACATCTTCCTGTGAGATAAGAGTAAGACTTTTTTGTCCCTTTTCCTCTTAAATCATCTGTTTTACAGCTAGGCAGAAACCACGTGTTTTGAAAAGCAGCATTCTTCTAGAGCAGGAAGTCCTTGAAATATGCAGCATAACTGCAAACCACCACAGTGTAATGAATTCCATGAATTCCACGTTTTTCAGGCTTAACTTGGTAATGCGTGTATGTGCACACAAAAATGCATGTACATGTGCAAGTTTGCACACACGTAAATTTCTCGTTTCTATGAGTGGTGGTGTTTCCTTCAGCGGGCAGTGAAGATAGTGTGTGAACAGCCTTCTGTAAAACACTGCAGCTGGTGAAGGGAATTCTCATGCTGTGGCCAGAAAACTGGAAAAGTAGAGGTCAACGTGCTTGATGACTGGGCTGTCGCCCAGTAGTAGTCCTGACAAACTGGAAAAATAAGTCAACAGAAACTTCATAAAGTTCACTAAAAAAAAAGTGAAGTGCTCTACCTGGCACAGTAATGCAGAAACAGCCTGAACTGGTCTTGTGAGGAGGGACCACAAACAGAGGAAGCCCTGGGTTTTTACACACTCACCCTACGCATGATAGTCTGGGGTCTTCCAGATGAGACCTTGGCTCCTGCTGTGTCTCTGAGTGTCTGGTCACCTGTCTGGGCCACAGGTTCCGTGTGCCCTGTGTTGTGCAAGTGGTTGGCACCAGTTCACAGCCTCTTGCCTGGTGCTCCAGCCATTTCCTGCCACCCAGAGCTCAATCAGCAGCTGCACTGCAGCTACACACTAAGCTACTGAATGTATTGCTCAACACTGTCCACTGTCCTGCTGTGGATGGGGAATATGGGAGCAGTTGGGTCAGAGCATGACAGTAAAAACTTTACATCCTACTTTACTTGAGGAATCTCTACATTTTGCAAACATTTGTCACAACATACCAAGAAGATAACTTTTGCCTGGTTTTTGTGCCATCCTTAAAACATATATTTACATTCAGACATGGTTATGAAAGGCCTGTGGGAGAAATCTTTACACATAGTCCTTATGCCCCTAAGTGTGATGAATGTTCAACTTCCAGAGATTCAGCTGCAGGTACACATGGTTACCTCTCCTCATTAAGGAGGAATTGTTCAGGAACAGCTTGACAGTGAAACAAATTAACCCTGTTTACCATTGCTTGCTGCCACAAACAGGGTTGTTTACGCCTTTGTTACACCCCACTTGTGTAGCAGACCTACTCTACAGCTGGCTGCAGCATTTTGCTGGACTCTGGTGAGCCAGCTAAACTCATAGATCTGGCAGGACATTTCCCTTGGAGGATGGAAATAACATCTAGAATGTCAGTGAACTAAACTGGCTTATGAGGTGTCTGACAAATGCCAGAGCTAGCACAGGTGAAAGCGGGGAGTATCTTCAGCAGCAGCTGCCTGCTAGATCTACTCAACTGAAGATCAAACCAAAGCCAGGGAAGTGAGTGGCTACATATATAACTACTCCTCTCCCTGAGGTGTGTAGGGTCGCTACCTCAAGGCCTTCAGAAGCATGGAGATCTGAAAACAAAGTTGGCACTGAAACTGCCAAAAGTGTGGCAAAGCTGCCTAAAACTCAGGCACGTATACCAATCCAGTGCGGCATAAAATCATGCCTGACAAAACCACTCAGCCACAGAGAAGTTGTGCCAGCTACTGCCTCCAAACAGCTGAGACATCTCACAGCACCTCCAGGGTGAGGCGTGCTGTCTCTCTTCTGCTCCAGATGCTGCTCGAGGAAACGCAAGTCACACATCCAGACAAGCGTCTCTCCAAAATGGAGTAGGCCAGTTTCCTTCAATCTGTATAAATGGAGGAAGTGTTGGTGCGGGGGGGAAGGAGGAAAAGGAGAAGCAGTGTTTTCTGATGGGCTGACCTAGACAGAGTGTGCTTATCTTCCTGGTATCTGCATGGAGCAGAAGGCAGAGGGTGACACCCAGGTTTGTCTCCTGTACTAATGGGGATGACTGAGGAAAATGGGCAGGCGCAGGGAGGCCTTTCTTTGCCATGGTGGTGGCTGGCAATGGAGCCACACTGCTTTTAGGGCTGTGACAAAAGGAACAGAGCAGCCGGGATCCTGTGACAGGGAAGCAAAAAGCCGTGTCCACGCATGGGACGCATAGGAAGGAAAGCTACAGGCAACTGTGGGGGAACAAGGGACAGGGAGCACCCCAAGTGCAGCCATGTCCCTGCAGCCAGGCAGCTTTCACCAAAAACAGCAAAGCTTGTTCTGCTTATTTCTTCCCTAACTGGAAAAACCCCAAACGTTCAAAACAGACAGTACTTCTCTGACTGCAGAGGAAAAGGAAATGGGGTTAGGAAGCCAGGGCTGAAAGAGAATATACATGGATTCGGGAGCAGCAGCAGCCCCACAGGCACAGAGCAGTGGCGGGGGGCCGTGCCGGGCTGTGGGGAAGCCGCAGGGGAGCACAAGTTTGCGGTGCCTCTGACAGGGAGGCCAGGGACGGGAGCGGGGAGAGAAGTAGGAGGAGGCGGGAGAATGCTGGGGAAGAGGGAAGCAGATCCGGCTTGAGCCGGTTTGAGCCGGTTTGGGCCGGTTGGGGCGCTGCAAGGACACAGCAGCTGCTGAGGCCGCCCTTGCAGCCGAGCGGGCGCTACTCTCCGGGACGGATCGTCAGAGCCCTCGGAGCGGGGCACCGCCCCACCGCCGGCAGCCGCGGAATGGCCCGGCCAGGCCACGCCGCAGCCAGGAGCTGGAGCCGCCTCCAGGCTGAATCCGCTCCTGGCTTCTCGCCGCGCCCCGCGCGGCTGCAGGCCGGCGGCGGGGCAGGAGGCCCCGGTGTCGGGTTTCAGCCGGAGGAGCCGGTTGTGCGGCCGGGGGAGGGGAGCGGTGGGGGAAGGGCGCCTCAGGGCCAGGCCTGAGGGGCCGCCACCGCGGGTAACCCGCAGGGCAGTGACCGCCTCTGACACGGCCCAGTCGTGCCCGGGGAGCTGTCCCCAGCCGCCGATGCGGGTCTCAGTGTGCACATCCCGCTCCTGCCCGGCGGGAGCAAGGGGCAGTCGTGGCCCGGGGTGTGCCCACCGTGCTGCAGGGAAGACAAGGCTGTGGGGCAGCGCCGCTGAGATATCGTGGGGTGGGTGGGGAGCCTTTGGATCATGGTCATGCATGGAGAAAAGAGCTAGGCTTTTCTCGGTTACCCTTAGACGCAGGTTTTTGGTCTGAAATGCCCGTTTTCTAGGTTCCTTTTCCACTGCGTTTGCAAATACGTTAAGTATTACATTTGATCTGCTGCTGTACCTTTCAAAGTACAAAATGGTATCTGAACCCTTTTGTAGGGGAAGCAACAATGTCCCCTAAAATACATTTGTTGGTTTTCCTCCAGTGGCTGATACAATGTCATTAGCAAAGTGTCTTGTCAGTAGCATTAAGCCACAGACTCCTGATTTTCTTTGGGTAACAATTTCACACTTTAATACTTAAGGTAGTAGAAGGTGCTTTTTTATTCTTTCTCAGCCTAAATTACTGTTAATTACATTGTATTTTCTAAATCCGTTTCCAGTTACGATCTAGAGCATAGTAAGTTCATCAGCTTTTAACAAATGGTATACTTCTCACCTGTACCCATTACTTGAATGGAGACAAACTCAATTACTGGTCTTCATATTCTCTTGGTTTTTCTGTCACACTGGGCTGGTAACAGCCATATGCACTGGCCCGTGGCGTTTCAGCTTAACAGCTAACTCAAATCATTTAATCATCATACTGAAGAGCAAAAAACAGCCTTGTCCCCTCTTTTTGTATCAGCTCAGATCTCTCCATGTGTCTTTAATCTCCTCATGAGCATTTGATCTGCCTCTAGTTTCAGTCTTTCATCTCTGCCTCTCCTACTGGGTTATACTGTTCTCCAGATAACTCTGATAAATGGGTGATGCTCCCTATCCACCTGTCCATCATTAACAGTGGTTTTACTAATTGATTGTTTGTGCTGGGGGCTTTTTTGTTCCTTGGTGTGTAACCATATGCCAATTTTTCATTGCTGGCAGAGCTTTGGCAGAAGTGGGAATGGGGATGCAGACAGCATGTTCTTTTGCTTAGTTATTTGACCCATCTAGAGTCACTGTAAATCCATTTAGAGACACCACTGATAAAAATTGTGACCACACAGCAGTATTGTCACAGATCCTCCCAGAAGTGGAGCTGCTCTGATAACTCCAAAGCAGTCACAGAATGTAATCTAGCTCAGGCAGAACCTAAGGGTGTAGGAAGCAACAGGAAGTGTATTTTGTTCCTCAAAAGTGCAGAGGAGTCAGCATATGTTGATTGGGACAAATTGAAATTTTACAGGCATTAACTATGGACAAAGTCACTGGACCAGAGATGTTTGTGTTTCAGCTCAATGTGATTAGTAAAAGAGATTTGCCAGTTGCTCATATCCTTATTTCCCTCCAAGAAGATAAACAAATAAATATAGCTTAGCAGCAGGTACTTTTGGTCCTTATGATAGAAAAATTAACGAAACAAGAGAAGTAGTTAGTATATATATTGGTTTCTACAGTGCAGTCAGCTGTGGTGGTTTGGGTAAGTTAGCTGTGCTGTACTGTTCTGAAACTCCGTATTGTCAAAGGATGGGGATGAGTGCCCTCGTGTACTGTGGGATTAAAATTAGTTTGAAATGCATGGGACAGTTTATTCTCCTAGCTCTGCTTCTGCTTTGGAGTACTTTTTCTGTTTTAAAATGTGTACCTGTGACCCATCAGGGGAAGAAAGAGACAAAATCCAACATTTCTGTTCTTAAGTTTCATGGATATTGTGTCTTGAAGCATTTCTGCACTTCAGAAAGTTATACTTGGTTATCTATGACTCCAGTGCAGAACTGTAAACTCCTGTTGCAGACAGATTTTTTTACCCATGCTGATTTGAGAAGTGTGACTCAATGAGTAAGCTGTTTCCTGCCTGTGTCTCTTAAATATTGGTGAGTGTGTTGCTTCAGTCAGACTTGTTGTGTTAATTTTGTCATGTTTGGAGTATATTGAATTTTTATAAGAAAAAAATGTGTCTAAATTACAAAAGACAATTTTTCTCTCCTCTTTTATCCCACACATTTCCTCCAGAGTGTTTATTATAGCATTGTGGTGTAACCAGAAGAGTGAGTGTCAAATAAGTGAGTCAAACATGAAGTAGATTCTTGGTTATTTGCATATTTCAGATGTCATGGTTAATACATTGCATGGTGAGTTTATGTTTTGGCACTTTAAAGGAACAACATTGTGTCATCTGTGTCACAGATCCTTTTATAGGGTAGGCCTGAAAAAAAATTGTTCACACAAGATGAGAATGAGTTAAGGGGAGTTGCTGAAGGTTACTGCAAATCATGTCATGCACAGGACATCCATCATCTGACAGCTAACTGCTAGGCTCTGCTACTCTTCTCAGATTACTGGGGTTTACATTTTTAAATAAATTGAATTGGCAGTTATTTTTCACCAGTCTGCAAAGACTAGAATTGAAGATTCCATATCTGTAGGCACAATTAAGAATACCACAAGTGTTTAAAGCCATATAGGATGTTCAGTGAAATATTTTGCTTTCATTGCTTTTTATCCACTGTTGCCTAGGCAACAACAAACTTTGAACATGGGTCCTGCAAGATAAGTGAAAAAGAAATACAATCTTTTTTGTGTAAATTATACATATACAAGCATACTGTAAAGCATTGCTTAGTAAAATTGAATACTTTTAAATGGAATTTATTTAGTTCTTAATTTGCCTGATGTTTTTAATTGAGTATAAAACCATAGAACTAACAAAATATTCTTCCAGAAGATCTTAGAGCATCTTCTTTTTTGTCACTGTCTTGTCTTTGAACATAACGTCTTGATCAAACTTCAGTTTGTGTAATTACATTTGGTCAGCTCCAGATTTAAGCCACTGTGGTATACAGCATGTGTTTGCAGAGTTACAGATGTACTTTGTTCTGCCCCAGACCTGGCTGAATTTTAACTATGCAGACAGACCTCCTAGGGATAACCAGAAGTGGAGGATCTGGAGCCCAAGTCTTACGAGGAGCGGCTGAAGGAGATGGGGATGTTTAGTCCGTAGAACAGAAGGCTCAGGAGAGACCTTTTCACTCTACAACTACCTGAAAGGAGGCTGTAGCAAGTGGGGGTCAGTCTTTTCTCCAAGGAACAAGTAACAGGACAAGAGGAAATGCCCTCAAGTTGCACCAGGGGAGGTTTAGACTGGGTATTAGGAAAAATTTGTTCATTAAAAGGATTTTCAAACTTTGGAACAGGCTGCCTAGGGAAGTGGTGGAATCACCCTTCCTGGAGGTATTTAAAAGACGTGTACATGTAGCACTTGGGGACATGGTTTAGTGGTGGACTTGGCAGTGCTGGGTTAATGGTTGGACTTGAAGATCGTAGAGGTTTTTTTCCAGTACTTCTTTACCACACTTCCAATACAGGTTATTTTCTTTCACAAGATCTTGGCCATGCGCAATGTACAGAATTGATTGAAATTATGCAATAAAGGAAACATCCACAAAAGTCTTGTGGTTTTTGATGGAGATAGAATTGTGTGGTAGGCCACCATTGTTAGTCTGGGCATTGCTCATGTTTTTTTAACAGTGTACACCTCTGCAAAGTCTCTAAATTTGTTGGGCCTTGGGTAATAGCTTCTGTTGGTTTTAATTGTAAAAAAGCCTGAATCATTCTGTTAGTGTTTGGTCAGTTTTTAACTTACTGCTAACACAAAGAAATGTGGGTTCTTTGATAGATCCTATCTTTACAACACTAGAACAGTATGTTGTTTCCCCTTCTTTGGGGACATACTGATCCTGACTGATCACTACTTGTTTGACATTTTCTTTGCTTCCTGTATCTTTTTAAAAATTCAATAAGGTTTCTTCATTTTTTGTTATGTATACAAAATAAATTAAATTCTTTGTCACTGTAGCATTTAGGAAATGCTTTGCACCTTGTTGCTGTTGAGGATTAAAATACAGACAATAGGATATACTTCTAAGATGAGTAATTGCTTATCTGTGTTATTCTGTTTGCTTCATTTTCTGTCAGTTTATAGATAAAAACCTGTGTTAAAACCTCACATGTAGTTCTTTGATTATAATCTAGCTTTCTTTCACAGGTGGAGTAAAAATTTTTTCATTTATTCACTTGCTTTAGGGAATTCTAATTACCTCCCACTGGAAAAGGGAGTGTTATGTCCTTGGGGTTAATTGAGACCAGAAGTAGTCTGGTTTCAGAGCAAGTTTACTGTTGCTCCAAAATTCTCCAAATCTTTGAGAGCAAGAGAGATTGTTCTCCACTTTGGGTTCTTGATCACAGCGATAAGCACCTTGGCAAGTAATGTATTTAGGGAATAAAATGCTTTATTCTCTTGTGCTGTTAAGTCAAATGGAGAAACAACAAAACAACAACAAAAGCCAACACCAAAACAAACAAACAAAACCCAGATGAATTAATTTTGCTTGGAGCATTTAAAAATACTTTCCAGCTGAAATTAAACATGGAAAATTCTCAAGGCCTAATGTGGACAGCTAAAACACAAAAATACTTTAAAAAGCCCCATATATAAAAATTGGTTAAAACTATTCTGAACCCTCAGTAATGATGTATTAGCAAGTGTCTGTTAAAATAAAAGTAATCACAACTAATGAATAATGGAGACTTAAAATAGATTTTAACGGTAAGGACTTAGATTTTTTTCTCGAGAGGTCGCATGCTCTAAAACTTCCATTAGTGTTTTCTGGCTTATGGTTATTTGTAATAGAATAGAGTTACTGGAAAGGGTCAGGGGATCATTAGTCTTCTCTTTAATTGTCTGACCTACAGTTGGTATTGTCTGGCAGTCTCTCTTAAGTTACCTGAGGGGGGAAACCTGATCTGCTGCACACCACCTGATTCATTCACATGATGGCCATATCCAGACCTCACTTGAAGAAGAACAGAGAAGAATTAAGAACACCTCTTCCTCTGTAGATGTCTTGATTAAGAATTTACATTAGCGAGGTATTACGTATTTCCCTAATTTTAAATGGCAGCATGATCATGAATGCGGTTTTTTTTACAGTCTGAAGTATTTTGGTTACTCAGAACTTGACAAAAAGAGGGAAGGAGGAAGAGAAGAATGTGAAACTACATCTGTCTCCTTTCTTGCAAAATGAAGCATAAAATTAGAAGAGTTGAAAACAGGTCCTGTGAGACAGCACCAGAAGAGAAGCAACTATGATGGAGAATGGGAAGAGAGAACAGGTTGGAAAAATTACACAAGGCATAGGAGGAAAACCGAAAGGATTGTAGATTGAAAACAGACAGTAAGTGATGAAGGTTGGCAGAGCGTTGTGGTTTAGGACTTGTACTCCCCAATTCAGCGTCCCCACTGAGACTCTCCAAACCACACTTCCACTCTCTCTCACTGCCCCGTTTCCCCCTCCCCCTCCCCACTGTGATACGATAGAGAGGAGAATTGAAGGCACCAAAGGCAAAGATCACGGGTTGAGATAAGAGCAATTTACTGGAAACAGCAATGAGATAAGAAAATGAACAGGAACAATACTAATGACAGAGGGTATAAGAAAAGAAATGATTCTCACAGAAAAAGAATGATAATAGACAACACTGGACGGTTCCCTCTGCCTCATTTTCTAAACCAGAAGGAAAACCCTATCCCTGGAAGAGAGTCCCTTTCCCCTGCCCCAGCAATGATACGAGGTGGTATAGAATAACCTCTGGGTCCTAGTACTGCCCCCTCCAGAATACTTAAAAAAATTAATCCTGATGCAGAGGAAAGGAATAAACCAGGAAGAAGGTTAAGTGAAGAATAAAACAAACAAACAGAGAAAAAGTAGGAATTAATGAACAAGTAGGTTTGCAGCCTTACTTCCAGAAATCCTTCGGAAGTCAGAATATCTCCATAGAACTCAGTATAAGGTCTGCTTTTTTTCTCAGAGTTTATCTTCTAAATGTTAAAAAATTTTGATTGGCATAGTCTAGCTTATAGTTCATAGTGATGCCATGATGCTTTTTTTGCTTTTTATATATACCCCCTCTATATACTCTTTTGTATAACTTTTGTGTATTCTCAAGGGCCTTTTAGCCCACATACTTCTAATTCTTCAGGTTTGATAACTAGCATAGGCCCAGTATTCCGTGAAGCCAGGAGACCAAACATCTCAGAAGCCTCAGACACCAAGGTCTTCTCCGGAACACATTTTGTAAACTAAGACAGGCCTGTCCAGGGGGGGAAAGTTCCTCAGAGAGGGGGGTTCGCTCAGCCTCTCATTGGGGAATCTTTGATAGATATGCTAATTGGTAAAGTCTATAATTTTATACTCAAACTATTGTGGCTGTGCATTTCAGGGGTGCTCACAGGGGTGCATTTCGGTGTACATTTCGGTGTGCATTTGGATGTGCATTCCAGTGTGCTCCACCTGGACGGAGTGCACGAAGGATCCTTAAAATAAATACCGAGGTAAAATCCCTTTTTTCCCCTCTAACCGTGTTTGGCTCTTGATTTTAAGACCAAGAAAAGGCATCAATAGCACAAAACATGATGCATCTTGGTACAGCAGTGCAGACTATGGTTTATAAACATCCATGTTTACAGGTCTTTAAGCTATGAAATGACCAAGTAATTGTGATTCATCTGGTTTTTAGTTATTGGGCTTTGCCTCAGAGCTGGGATGTTAGTAATGTAATATTCCTGGAGATACTTTTTTAATGACATTCATTGATTGGACAATAGCATTTGTCTGAGTTACAGTTTTTATGAATGCATTTTTCTGATTTCCATAGTTTACTCATGGGTGGCGGTGGTGGGTGTTTTAATGAACATGCTCTGTAATACTTCTTTTCCTGAACTGGACTAAGAAACTTTCAGCATTAATTTTTCATTATGCTGGAAGAGTATCTCACTTTAATTAAGTAACAACTACCTTGTTTCAACCAAGTTTAGAAAAGTTTGTACTCCTTTATAATGCCAGAGAATGGTTTCTGTCACCAAATATGTGCATGTATTGGCAAACAAAACAGGCAAATATCACACCTGTATGGGAGAAATACATTTTGCCAGTGGTTTTAAAAGGAAGTGTCTCCTGTTATTAGATTCCTGCTGATTTCAGGCAATATCACTGTGTACAGTTTTTCTGAAGAAGTGGAATTGATCAAACAGCCTCCAGCTTCCATTGTCATTTTTAACCTACTAGAAGTAATTCACAGTTCTCCAGGTTCAAGCAATAACTTAGGTAATTATATAAGATACTGCACCAGTTCTGGATCACACATTGCCCCATACTTGTATTGTGTATCCCTTGGCTAGAAGTAAGGAATGTATGTACTGAGTGTCATGGATTTCACATGGATATTTTTTAACAGTGCCTCTTATCACAGCAATTCATTTGTTAAAACAAGTTATTTCTTGGTTTGCTCTCGTTGTTTGTGAGTTCTTTTTCTTTAATGCTGAGGTTAGACAAAGTGTTCAGTGTTTGATACCATAGGGAATAACTTTCCAAATGCCAACAGAGGTATATAAAAAACTTTCCCAGAGTGAGAGAAAAATGCTGTAAACTGATGAGACACTGCAGCAGATTTTGAAATATCACTAATTTATGTCTTGCTAATGGGTATATGTCATAGCTCCAAATTTTTCTTTATGTAGTTTGAGCAGGACACGTATTTTCAAGCAAACTGTACTTCCTTGTCTAAAATGAAAAGGCAGAAGTACTTTGAAGTCTTACTGTGAAATGCTTAATGCAATTGGGACTATGAAACTAGGGAAAAATAACAAAAAGTGTTTATCTTCCTTCACGCTTACACTAGGATTCCTAAAAAAAGGGGGAAGGAGGGAGAATTTTACTCATTGATCATTCAAATAATTCACAAGTGAACAATAGTGCTCTAACCAAAAGCCTGTGTCTGGAATGGAAATCCTCTCCCACACCCTTCCAGACCGACCTTCCCTTCCCCCATCTACCATAGCTCGTATTTCAGAGCCGAGATGGTCGCCAGCAGACTGTGAGCTGCCAGGAGGAATGCATTATTTGCTGAAAAGAAAAATAGGCACAACCATTAACTGCCCACTCCTGCCCCACTCCCCACAGGACAAGACAGATTTCTATGTAAGAGATGAACTTGCTATTCCTCCTCGTTGGTACAGCAAATCTCATAAAAACCATCATGTGTGCCCACCTACACGAGGGCTTTATCATGATCAAGAAGCTGCATTTCCTCCCAGAAAGCTGAGTAGGTCATGGCAGGTGACTTGTCCATGTGTTCTCATGTGATCAAGTCCTAAAGCCAAATCCAGATTGTTGTTCTCATGGGATTTAGGCAATCTGCTTACTCCTGGTAGGAAGAGAAGCCATGAATCAACAACAGCAAAGTTTATAAAAGGGCACCAAGATTACGCTGTTGTCCTTGGGCACAGGACATTTAACAGCAGGTGTTGCCTCCACTAAGAAATGTTTATGTAGTAGTTACATTTTGTATCAGCAGATACTGCAAGTGGATATGTATCAATAGTTGAGGGTCTTTTGTCCCTGCTCTGAACAAAAACAAATCGGCAGCAGTGCCTCTTGCACTGTAGCTGCATTTCTTCTTTGAATTTTTGTCCCCATGGCTCCCAGTCATGGAAATTGGGATGGCTGAATTTTCCTTTAGCTTTGTCAGTCAAACTCTAAGAAATTGGGAAGAACAGTTCCAAAATCTGAAATTAAAAATTCAATATTAGAAAAGTATTATAAAAGCCAAGGATATTTTTGATTTTCTTCTTCTGCATCTTTTCTTTGACAATGAATATTCACTCACTACTAATCATCAACCATACTTGCAGCATTTGTGTTAATGCATGCACACTATGCTTGGAATGTATTTTGATTCCCAGATAAGTTTTATGTTTAACTGCAAGAGGACCTTTCCATGGAATTAGGTGTGATGAGGTGAAGGAAATTACTTGGAAAAATGGCTGGACGGAGAGTGACATGATGGCAATATAATAAACTCCACATTAAACATCTGTAAATAGATGAACAAATTAAGCCCAGTGGCATTGGCCACTATGGGAATTTTTATTCAAATAAGCATTCAGATATGTTTTTCCCTTGAAATATTAATTTTTGTCCAATAAACATTCTTTACATTATGTCATCATGATGAGTGTGGAATGAAGAGAGTTTTCCCTACCTAAGCTCAGCATTTTAGGGTGACACAGAAAAAAAAAAAGGGTCAAGGGCTCTCTGTATAAATGAAAAACTGTGAAATAAGCTGGGGTGTAAATTTAAGAGCACAACAGCTATTCTCACCCCTTAACTAACATGGAGAGCACTCATATTCTGGTTTTGATTATCAATGTTATATTGGCAGGTAGACAAACTCTCACTTACGATGTTTGTTTTAACCATACTTCGAGGTTAGGTTGAGTTGGGAGAGGCAATGAATTTAAAAGTGCAATGGCTGCTCTTAAATAACTGTGCATGGATATTCCTTATTTAGAATAAAAATATCTACACATGGATCTAATCAGCAATAGCTTCATGTGTAAGCAAGTATTAATAAACTATTTACTTAGAGTCTAAGTGACAGAACTTGTCAGTCAAAGAGCAGATATTTATTCATTCCACTTAGAAGACACAAATCTGAATCCAAGCAATGCTTTTGGATAAGAAACTGAACCAGACCATGCCTGAGCTCAGTTAGAGCGTTAACGTAAGCAAGGTGTCAGAGAGCAGGTCTGCAAGCCATCTGTCATTTTCCCCCTGCCTCTGGATCCATCTTAAAGCCAGACCCATCCATTTTGTGACCAAAAGAGGTCTGAGGATGCAGTTAACCGTGAAGAAGGGATCTTCTAGGCACTAAATAGCTAGAGATCCTTGAGCAGACATGTTGATGAGCCCTGGGTCTAGAACTATTGAGTCACAAATGTTTTCAACTTGATATATTTGAGAATGTTCAGCATCAGTGCCGTCTCCCAGCCTCAGCAGATCAAAACAAGTTTCAGAGAGGACACAGGTCTAGACTTGTGTGCACAGGTTTCCCATTGCCTTTATCTTTTTGGCTCTTTATTGATAGAAGGTAGGATTCTCCCCAGCCCGTGGAGACAGAAAATCCCATGCACAGATTGTTGTATAGGAAGGCATACAGGGAAGCCTTGCAACTCTCTTCTTTTTTTTTTTCCAAGTGGGGAAGAAGATATTGTCAGTTCACAGTTTCCAGGAGGTGATGGCTACTGTGCTGGAAGTGCTGACAACTCCAAGAGTGTTGTGTAAAAGCCAGCTAAACCCGTTACACAAGTATATCAGCTCCAAGGCACTACCACGCTCCAGAGCTGCTCTGGAGGCCTCCTGTTTCTGCACTGCAGGAAGGCCTATGCACAGTGCTGCTTGTGGCATGTCCTTCCAAAAGTGGATGAAAGAATAATCAATTTTTTTTTTTTATTTCAGGCTTCAGTGCCACGGAATCTGGGGAAAGATTTTTGAGCAATAGAAATTCCTCTAACCACTACTTGTGGCTTAAGCTCTTGCCATCTCATACTGTAAATCAAACTATGTTACTATTGCAACTGCCAGTGAAGGAATGGGTTGAATGCATACACTAGCAGCCAGTTCAGCTGAACATGGACCTCGTGATTACAAGCTCTTCAAAGAGGCCACACCCTCATCAAACCAGTCCTGTCTAGATTCCTTCTGCTGCCCTCCCCCACAAGAGGTGACTGGCACTGGAGCGTGAACCTTTGTACACCACCTTCTCCAGCCAGGATGACTAATACTATCTGCATGGCAGTGCCATGGAAACAGTTGTTAGGAAAGCAATAGAGTTGTTGGTGACCAGGGCCCATGAGCAAGGATGGTGTCATGGGGAAGAGCTTTTCAGGACCTTGAAACCTCAGCTGACACAGCTTCTCCCAGTGCTCCTACAGACAGCCCTTCAGCAAGTGACCCAAAACAGTTCTTCCAAATACTGTTTTCTCAGCATCAGATCGTGACCCTCAATGTATTTATTCCTCCTCATACTTCTCCCTCACTAATGCAATTTATTTGATTATGTGATATATTTGATTCTCAGTGAATCAGATCAACGGTGTGTGAAGCTACACTGTTAATTAGGTCACTGAAGAGGAGGGGTGAAAAAAAAAAAAGAAAACCAACCCTAAGTATATATTCCCCTCTGTAAAGTTACATTTCAAACTGACAATTTCTGTTATCTGGTGTAAAGTACATCTCCATAAAGGGTTTATCAGCACAGGAAAAGGAGTGGCAGGCAACTAGGGGTAGGAGCAAGCAGCTGACTTTTGCATCCCTGTTAAGCTGACATCAGCCCCAAAGCCAGCCTGTGGTGTGATGATGCAGCTGGTGTTGACCTCCTCCTCCAGTTGAGTGTTAATAGTAGTAGAATAAGGTACTTTTTCTTGCAGGTGTTTTTGAAAGAGAGCTCTCTGCCTTGGATAGAACACTGACAGTGACAGTCTGTCTAATCTCAGAAGAGGTGAAGTGTGGGTAGGAGTACATGAACTTTTACACCCACTCTACTTCTTCCTTCCCCTTGTGGTTCTTCTCTGAGAGATCCACAAGACCCCTGTTAAAGCAAAAAGAAGTTTAGTTGCCATGGTTTTGCTGTAATAAGCCTTCCAGCAGACGTTGCCAACACAAGAACTGTGTTGTAGAAGGAATATGAAGGATAAGTAGAGGGATATGAACACGACTTCCTCAGAAAATAACTGTCCTCATTTTGTGCAGGCTGAGAACCACCAAGCAAATGAATCCCTTTCAGTCACTCCTAGCCTGAGAACTGCTGGAGAAACCTGGGTGACAGACTCTGGTTTAATAATCTTTTTAGTTTAGTTTTTTAACACCTGTGGCACCATCCTGCCTTCTCACAGTAAGAGCACAAGAAGGTCCCTTCACTGCTCCTTTTACCTCTTGCTGTTCATCTGCATTGTTCTATTTGTTTTTCTTAGCCAGCTGAGTCTGATTTCCTCTTTGTGCTGTTCTTCACTTTCTTTCCTCCCTTCCCCCACATCTTAATTATCACATAATTCCCTCTGAGATTTTTTTCTGTTCCTGTCAAAAACGATTATAGAAAACAAACAACAAAAAAATTATATTTTGACAACATTGGAAAAAAGTAGGTAATTTCATTTGCCAACCCATAGTCCCTAGAGAGAAAATTATCTTGCCTGTAAGACAGAAAAAAGCTTTGACAGAAACAAAGCAGAAAGCATTAGGAAAAGTTGGGTTCTAGCAAGATGTTTCTTTGAGCATTCTACAGCAAGGAAAGCATTACTTTGGTAGAGTAGAATGGTTTAATCTAGTATGCTCTCTCCTACAGTAATCAGTGTTAGTTGCTTCAGAGGAAGGTACAACCTGAGGACTAACTCAGCTAACTAACCCAGAAAAAGTCTCTAACACTTCTCATTGTCCCAACAGAGCTTCTCTTCACTTGACTTTACCTTTTTGGCCATTTAACTTGAGGGACCTGATATTTGTAAAGGTTAATTTGCACACTCATCACACAACTGATCCAGATTCTTAAAGTTTCTTTTTTAAGATAATACTATCTTCACTGATAAAAAGGGGTTGTGCTTGTGTGCATTGCTAAAATTTCTCTGTGGAACACTAGAGGAGACAAACACCTGGACAATGACTACTTCACTACAGTTAGACAAGGTCAGCATTATGTTCTAATACAGTCTAATACAGTCTTTCCATTCATCAGGCTAGATGTAGTGTAACAAAAAACACAAGGCTCTGACTTTCATTGGATTTCCTAGCAAGATGGTTACTAAAATGGAAAAACCCTGTAATATTGTCTGTAAAAAAGACAGGCTGCTACTTGCTTTTCTCTGGAATCTGTTAGTTGTTTTTTCCCTTCCTTTTTCCCTCCTATTTAAATATCATTCTCGTGTGATGACTCATGGCAGGAAACAGGGCTGCCTTGTGTCCTTGTGCAAGCCCCAGAAGGCATATGTAGGTCAATGGAGCATGTACAGAATGTCCTGCAAACTTGAATGCAATGCATTCCACATCGTGAGTGCTTACACTTAGAATTCAAGAGTGCTAAAAGTACTTGTGGAACACTATGTCCTGGGGGGGGAAAAAAAAAAAAAAAAAGGGAAATCCAGTAGCAAGAAATGACATCTGCTAGGAAAAATCTGGAGCCATCCTTTTTGAGAAACTACTTGGTTTCAGATTACTCTTTGCTAAGTTGTCTAGAGGTGCAGGAACTAGAGAACATCATGAAGTTTAGGCAATGTACAAATTCTGATTAAAACTAAATAAATGATAAAATTGTGTGGTGACCCGAATAGCTTTTTCCACTGTTCAGCTTTTTCTGTTGCTTCTATGCCTTTGCTGTATGACAGGTAATTATCTTTGATTCATGGAGTTACAACCTGTATGTGTTGAGAAGTTCTGTCCAAACACTAGTCACATTTTCCAACAGTATCAGCCGTGATTCATGTAGAAAAGAGCATGAAGCCTAGCCATGAAGATAAAAAAAAGAAGTTGTATGATTTGTTCAGATCTGTAGAGCCCAAATAATATAATTTGGTTTGCCATTTCCCTTCCAAAAAGTCCCAACATCCACTTCATGCCACAAGTCATGCCTGGGGAACTTAAATAGACTTCTGAGGACTTTGCAGATAGCTGACATTGGGCTGATGTAAAGCTGGTTACTACTTTAAAACAGAACAGAAAAATTGACACTGATGCAGCCAATCTCAAAGTTACTTTTCCCAAGTACCACTCCTGTGTATGATTCTACTGTATCAGTTTTTGACAGTTAAATTTTCCTGTTTTTCAGATTGTCTTTCCATCAATACAAATAATGATTAGAGAAGCTGTGATTCTGACTGCACATTAAATGGTAAGTTCATAGGTTCATAATGCATAAATTTCCCTGCCAGTAACCTCTCTCAGTTGAGCTGGGAATAAATACAACACCAGTTAATTATGGTGATCTTACGCCTTATCCTCTCAGCTCCTTAAGATCTCCTGGGGTCATTTCAGAAATATTCTACCTTTTTTATTATTTATTCAGCCCTGAAGTGCCAGCAAATTTATCTACCCTGGAACTGTGAACACTGGTTGTCAGAAGTAATTTCTAATCAGAGGGAAATATGTTTTAAAACAATCCTTAGACTGCAAGGAACTCAAATCTTATCTTTCCTGGTGCAAATAAAACTACAAAATACTGCTGGATAAATTTCAGACCTTGAATCTTTCTGCAGTGATACTAGATGGAAGTAAAGTTGGAAGCACAGAGAAGAGATGAAGTCTGACTCAGTTTCACTCTATATCAATCACGGAGAGAGAAAGGCTCAAAAAAAAAATTATGCAGGTTCTAGTTTGACATACTCAGTCATATTTCCCTTGCAGGAGCATTGAAAATATGTCTTTGTAAGAAAATTCCAGTTGTCAAAAGCACACAATGTCCCTGGGAAGCATAAAGCCATATACAAAGGTCAGGAGACCTCTTGTAAGGTGGCAGATTTTACCTCTCTCGTTTGAGGGGTTAGGACTCTGCTTCAGACTGGAGAGAAGTCACACAGAGAGGGGTTTGAAGAGGGTCAAATGAACTATGCAGAGGCTGAGATGAGCTCTGTTCTGCAAAGAAGGGGTTCCAGCTGGGATCCTAGGAGAAACCTATCCATCTCAGCTCTTCCAGCTTCACCTAGTTAGGCTGCTTCTTCTTCAACAGTTATGTCAAGGAGAGGCATCAGATCAGTGAATTCCTTTCAGCCTTGTCTTTCTCTTACCCAGCCTCATCCACTGAGGGTTGTGCTTGCGCTCAGTGGCGAACAGATTTCATTGCACTGTGTCTTGGAAATGGCTTCCATCTGGTTTTTACACCATGAATTCTGGATTCTATGTAATTACTTTAGCCCAAGTTATAAAATAGATCCATACAGCTTTGCAAGAGATTTCAACTGCTAAGCACCATTTCTCCTATGCTGTTAGTGAGCCACTGAATTTCCATTAGCAGGGTATCTCAACCAAGGACATCTTGAAATTGTAGCATGATGTTTACTTGTCATGCTCTGGTGCTGTGTGAACACAAGCTTTTCAGATTTAGCATTGCCAGTTGAGAACCTGAGCATGTCAGGAAATTTTGTAGACATTGGTTTTGACAATTTCTTCATCATCCTGATAGATAATCTCCATTGGTTCATCTCCTAATTGTCTTCAGATACTGTTAATAGTTCAGGAACAAATATCCACCTCAGATGTAATAACACAAATTTGTCCCCTTCAAGTTTCTGCTGACAGCACAGGAAAAAAAAACAAAAACAGGAGGTTTGAACCCTGATGTTCAAGAATGGATAAAATTTTATTTTCTTCAAAATTCCCCATAGTCAAAGGAGACTTATCATAACATATAATTTCTGTCAGACAAAAAAAAGAACAAAACAAATTCTTTAACTCGTAAATCTGCCAGCCGGTATTCCAGATCCTGGGTTGTTGGGGTTTTTTACTTTAATATTTAAGATCACAAAATCGCCTGACACAGCAGAAGCTGGGACCTGTAAGAACCCTGCAGTCGAACCAGTAAGGAAACCAGGTCTGACTGTGTGAGAGTGAGGTGTGTAGGGCGTCAGGCTGCTCACTGGAGCTGCATGCTGCAAAGGGGCCTCGGTCCCATTAGCTGAACTCTCTGGTGGTGAGAGTGTGACTGCCAGAGTGCTCCTGAATGGTCAGACAGGAAAGTTTCCTTAACAGGACAGCTGTGAAACACCTGCCTTCTTCACTTGCCAGGTTTCTGGCCACTTTGCTGAGATGCAGATTTGAGCTCAGCAAGTTTATCCTTCATCCCTCTCTCTTCCTTGGAGCTTTATCAGCTACTCAGCAGGTGACAGCCTCTATCTGTAGAGGTATGCAGGTGGAAATAAAGAAAAAAACCCTGAACAAATCTTTATTGCCCAAGTACTAGGCCAAGCGCCAGCAAGGATGATGTTTTCTTTTCTTTATTGCTTTTTGATGATTTTTATTCCCAGTTTGAAGTGCAATTGAACATATTTTTTTCACTTGCAGTTCATTTCCATGCAACCATCAAGCCTATACAGAATTGATATTCACTTGGAGAGCATCTGAGTAATCTGCAGCTGTGATTGTAATTGCACACTCAGACCTAGTGGTAAATTATCAGAATTGTGCAGTGTTGCTGTAAGTTGGTGAGGAATTGATGAGGCTGGTTGAGAAAAACATGAGCTGGACCCCTTGCTTATCTTGCAGCTGGCTTGAGCAAGGCCTAATGATTGAAGGATCCTCCATAAAAAGAACAGGGGTCTGTCAGGGGGATAATAATGGGGCTATATTGAAACACAGAAGGAGAGAAAAGTGTGGCCACTCTAAGGAGGTCTGTACCCTTTTCTGCATAGCTTCATAAACAAGTTGTAACTGCAAACACTTGTACTGCATGGCGAACTGGTGTTTAGACAGGAGGCTGACATCAGGTCAACATGACTTGAGAACAGGAGAAAGCTGTACACAAGTAAATGGAGAAGTTTATCCAGGTGCGGAGGAATGCCAGATGGAGAGTGATAGGCAGCAGAATGGCTTATCTGAAACATATGTGGATTCAGTGTGACCCTGTTTTCTGCAGGGCTCTCATGCGTACAGCGCTGAAACAGGTGAGATGACTCAGTGCCAGCTTCTTGGATATATTTGTCAGTGTTGCTGTGGGAAGCCAGAAACCAGCAGGAAGGTTACAAAGGTCTCTTCTTTGTTGGTCTTGAGATATAATGAGGTCATTCCTTCTCCTCTTGATATAATCTGGCAGTGGGTATAAAGCCATTTCCTGAAACTATGTGAGTCCTACTGACTCATTAGTTTTCCTTAAAAAGAATAAGTGGGTTCTAAGGCAAAAGATGAAACACTTCTAAGGCAACTGTACATTCAATTTGGCTCATTGGTCTGTTTTTAAATGTCTTCCAAGCCTTTTCTTTGTTAGTCATACTAGTTTAAGAGGTGGATATTGATGTTAGAACCTAGGCATTATAATTACCACTGTCTTCCAGAACCAGGTTTGGTTTTTTGTTTTGGTTTTGTTTCTTTGGTTTTTTTCCTGTCATATACATTCATTGATTTCCGTGTTGTTTGGTTTTTTTCCCAGTGTCATGGTTTAACCACGTTATTATTCTCATACTTAATTCAAAACACAGCACTTATTGACTAGTAAGAAGAAAATTAACTCTACCAGCTGAAAATTAACCCAGCTGAAACCAAGACACATAAAAGAAAACACCACATAATTCTAGAAAAGCACCTCTTTGGAAGGAGATAGGCAAATTACGTTTGTAATATGGAGAGGAAGCTGGTGGTTTGCCACCTCAAAAAGTGTTTCTAGAAAAAGTGACTTGGATTCAGGTACACATACATATAGCATCACTATATTTCTAAGTTCTCAAACAGATCTTGCCTCCTATGGACTTATATTTTTTTCTTGCCTACAATATGGCAGTCTCAAAAATATCTTGTCATCTGTTTATTTAAGAGCAGAAGACAAATGTTATATCCTCTGATCAACTGATAGGATACCCCAGTATTAACATGGTGTTGTAGGAATGGCACTCCCCAATTTAGTGCTCTCACTGAAACTCCAAACCACACACTGCAAGTTCACTCCTCCCCTTTCATCTCCACCTCCCTGCTGCAGCGGTTTGGAGAGAAGAACTGGAGGCACAAAAGGCAAAAATCACAGGCTGAAGTAAGAAAATGAACAGCAACAACAATAATATTAATAACAAAAGAGTATAAAAGAGAGAGTGCAGAGCTTGACCTGACCACAGCCACGCCATGCTGACCACTCCCTCTACTCAGAACCAGCGTTACCCCAGTTACCCCACCGCTCCGTCCATCATGCTTGCTTGACGAGCAGGAACCCCCTCTCCCTTGGAAGCAAGAGAGTTTCTCCCTGCCCCCAGCAACCCAGCAACGACTGAGGTGGTACTGAATACTGCCAGGTCCTGGCTACGCCCCCTCCCCCACCACTGCAAAAATTAACCCCGTCCTGGCTGGAACCAGGACACAGGGTGCAATTGGTCTTTGCATTCCACATTGTCTCTCATCTGCCTCTTGATGCTGGGTATTTATAAGAGTGAGCTGTTCATTTTTAAGGATCTTATGCTGGGTTTCAAGTTAATCAGTTCTTGCCTGCTAGCATGCTTATACAGGAAACTGCCAAGGAAAACACATTTGCTTCAGGTAAAAGAGTAGATTTATTTTTCTCCTTGCTTTTCATTTTAAAAACTTTGATTAAAAGAGACCTTGAAGTATTTTTTTAAGGGGAAAAATTACATTAATGTCCAGTACCATTCCACTTCATACATGCTTCCCTTACAGAATGAGAGTTTTCCTACATTAGAAGTTAAGTACCGTGATCATTGGTCTGTGGCGGAAATGATATGTTACACATTTGTTGTAACATTCCTCAGCTGTCTATGATGTTCATACCAATAGCATGACATATTTAGGCATGCCATGATAAAACAGAACCACCCATGCAATAATTATTACCTATGTGAGACACCTGCTGAAGGTCCAATTAGGAACATACAAGTCTGTTCTTGGATGAGTATATATATGGTGATGTAATGATCATAAATATTGCTAAGCCTTTGTTGGTTTGGATACTTCAAAGATACATGTTTTTATAGGTATATTAACCCAACTTTATTGCATGCAGGTAAGGTGAGCACAGTAGTACATAGGCTTAGAAGTTAATTGACTGACTAGGCTTGGTAGTTTACAAAGTAAGTCTCTTCAGAAGTCACTCATGAGAGCCTTATTCTAAGTATTTAATACTACCTTGTAATACTACTGTGCAGGCATGCAGCTGTGAAAGGGATTTGAATATATAACCTTCTGCTTACAGATGCAATAATGTAATGCAGGAGAGTATGCAGTGTGCAAGGCTGCAACAGCTTTCTTGCCTCTCAGGAGAGGAAGTTAGAAGAACGTGTTGTTAAAACGGAACTGTTGTAAACAGTGGGATTTCACAACAGAAATGACATTGCAAAGGCATCCTTAACTGGTAAATGCGTATCTTGAATTACTTAACCACACACTTCTACTTTAATTACAAAATACGCAGAAGTAGAATTGCAGGGACATTGGCAAATAGGTCCTTCTTATCTGCATTCTATTCTCAGCTGTAGTTTAGCCATGCTGTAGGAGAAAAATCATTATTTCACACATCACCATTCAGTGATGCAGTTTCCACGCAGTCATTTTCTTAGCCACCACTACTCAGTGTTTATATGAGCTAAGGGGAAGACTAAGCATTTTCCTGTAAGGACTCCACCAGAGTTTGGGTTTGGGAGACACGGAAGTAATTTCAGTAGGTGCAGTGATGATGTCATTGCACAGTACTCTTTGTTCTTAACTCTCCTGACCCTGTCTGATGGCCTGCTTCCCTTATGGCTCTTGCTTCCTTCTTTCATTGACATTGCACTTCCTGTCACCAGTGGTCCTTCACAGCCTCTCATTCTCATTGTTTTTCCTGCAACCAAGCCCTTCCTTTTTTCCCCCGCCATATAAAGCAGATAGACATGTATATATAAAGAAGGCACACCCTGAAATTGAAAAACCAAGACAGAAATCATGGAACCAAAAATATCACAGCTACTGTTTTGCTCTACTTTTGTCCTTTTTGTCTTTCACATCTGTCTTCGTCTTCAGATTTAAAGCATTCCTTACGCTCCACAATGAAAGCGTTAGTGCACTGTAAAACCTTAAATATTTTCAACAATTCCAACAATAGAACATTTAAGTGCAACCATTGCATAAAGTGCTTGAAAATTATTTAACTTTATGAAAGTTTCCTCTTTCTCTCCCACATAAACACCTTTCCTGTTTTGGTTTTTTTTTTTTTTATAAAACAATTAAAAAGAAGAATCTGGGGGCAACTGAAAAATTCATGTACATGAAATCTGTCTGGCAGAAAAACATTATGGAAAATTAGCCATTTTCTTCAATTGCCACCTGTATTTTTTTGAAGGCATTTACAGTAAATCCAACATTTGTTTTAATACATCTTTGTAAGATACTGTAATAGGATGTTTTCCCTTTTGTATCTTACTTTTAATCAATATAATCCTAGTATTTATTATTTCCATCTCTCACTTGACTGTAGATGCATGCAAGTCACATTCCATCTTGAAACTGAAATAGAGAATAAAAAGATCCCTAACTGGTGTTTGGCCACAAACCTTGCATTTCCAAAACATACAATGAAATTATAAGTTAATATAAACAAGGATGACTGCTGCTTTTCACATGAATGAAAGGCAGTTACTTTAGTTATATGTCCCTAAGCAATGACCTATTTATTTTGCATCTGAACAGTAAAACCAGCTTTTAATTCATAAAGTAGAGCAATCCAGCCTAGGATGCTCAGAAACTAGAGCATCATTGCTAATTGTCTTAGTGCACAGTGTGGCAGCTTTAGTTGAAACCCTCAGAAGCTGACTCTTTTCCTCAAGCACAGGCATCTCAGCTTCTGAAGGCCAGCTGCAATAAACCCTCCAGTTCAAAGGAGAAGATCTACATTTTGTCCCATGCCAAGTTCCCCTCAATAGGGAAGGGACAAGTTACATCCCAGGCTGCAGCCAGGGAATCTGCTTTTGGGAAGAAGAGCACACTGAGAGACGTGTGTCATGGACATGGCCTGTCATTACTCCTAATGGAGTAATGGCTCTGCCCACTCCTGATTCACCACATGGCAGACAGGCGCGAGTGATCTTGGGTGCCAGTGAGGGGAGGTGGCTGCACTGCACCGGCAGTGTGTGACCTGTGGGTGATGCAAACATTCCTAAAATGTTTTGTTGTCAGTGCAAATGTCAGGTAACAGTGGAAAGATCTACAGTCCTGCTTTCACTACCCTGTTTATGGGTTTCAGGGTCTCACTACCCCAAGGTTTATGGCATCATTTACGAAATCAGAATTGTATATTAACAAATCAATGTATCAATACACATGGTAAAGCATGGGGCAGAGGAAACTCTCACCTTCATATGTAACTATTTAGCACTGCTAAATAGCAAACGGCACATGCAATGGTTAGATATATGAAATAAAATATGGTGCTTTCAATAGAACAGTTGACTATAAAAATGTTACTGTTCTGTGCTTGGTATTAAATGTTTTCAATTTCAACTCACGGTGAGTGTAAAGTAAGGTCTCTTTACGGATGGAATTATTATTTTCCATATATCTTATAAAGAATAGCATAAGTTTTTTCTAATGCAGAAAATCATAATTTGACCAATGGGTGCTGGTGATAGTGATAAAGAAGGAGACAGAAAGGCAGGGAAATTTATCACATCAACTAGAAACCACGAATAAAATTCTGCGCTTTAGAAATGCTATAAGGTGTGCTCATGAATCATAAAAAGAACTTGTAGTCACAGTGACTTGTACTTACAGTAGAATTCTGTAATTCTGAATACAGGCTGAAGAACTTGGGGTAGTTAGTGCTTTTTTGCAGCACAGGAACTGGGGAGTGAGGGAGCACTAAATCTGGGGCTTCACAAATTTACTTTTAGCCTATGGCAGTGAATCTGCCTAGATACTTGCTTCTAGCCTGGCTCCCCATCAATTGCTCCTTAATATACCCACTTCATAGATAGTAGGAAAGTCGATACTAAAACGGCAATTCTAAAATGCTAAACAGAAGTCCTGTAGAATAGGTCTAGTACCAGAAATTCAGCTTGACATGTAGGGATTTTAACAAAACAATTTAAAAATTCTTTCCCATTGTACGGTTTGATAGTAAGGGAAAAAACTCAGAATTGGTTTCTCTTGTGGATGCAAGAGACACAAGTTTAAAGCCTGGAGAAGATAAAAACTCAAGAAGATCAAAAGTGGATACATTTTTATTTATCTTCAAGAATATAATCATAGAGTCACAGAATGGTTTTTGTTGGAAGGGACTTTTAAAGGCCATCTAGTTCAACCTGTTGCAATAACCAAGGACACTTTCAACTCGATCAGGCTGCTCAGGGCCCCATCCAACCTGACCTTGAACGTTTCCAAGGATGGGACCACCTCTCTGGGCAACCTGTTCTACCCTCACTGTAAAATACTGATTCCTTATATCTAATGTAAATCAGCCTTCCTTCCGTTTGAAACCGTTACGCCTTGTTCTGTCACAACAGGCCCTGCTAAAAGTCTTTCCCCATCTTTCCTATAGGCCCCCTTTAGGTACTGGAAGGCTGCAATATGGTCTTCCTGGAGCCTTTTCTTTTCCAGGATGAACAACCTCAACTCTCTCAGCCTACTTACCTGTAAGTAACTGTAGCAAAACTGATGTGTGACTCAACAGACAAGCAGCCACAATGCTGCAGAAATATAGTTGCTTTGCAGAGTTTTACTATGATTAGCAATCAGTAGTATTGTGTTAGTGATTAGAGGTATGAGAACCTTGCATAGAACTGTAACTGGGGTGCCCCAGTTTGCCTGGGGACACATCATATGCATGCATAAAGATTTACCCTTGTAGTCTATATTTTTTGTCTTAGCGACTCTACTCATTCAGCATGAGCCAGTCATGAATTTTCAGAACATCTAGGACAGAAAATCAAAAAACGTTACCTATCATTATGCGGACATCTTGCTTTCTCCATTAGCTTCCTCTGGACCTCTCTCACTTTGTGACTTCTTTTGTTGGTATGCAAAGTCTAGATCTCAGCAAGTCTCTGTAAGCACATTCTGGTTTAGGGAACTGTACTTTATCTAACTGTACTTTATCTACTAATGCTACTGATAAAAGGAAAGTACAACCCTGGTGACCTGATTTTAGAGAGCAGCTCCACTGCCTGAGAGTGATACACTTAATGGGCTGCTTCTGATCTCGGTCTCCACCAAGAGAACCAGAATTGGGGCAGGGATGGTCTGTAATGCCCTTTCACATCACAGCAGCCTCTCAGCTTCCCGTCTCTGCATTGGAGAGGGGGGCACAGAGCAGACGGACAGGGCGAGCTGTGCCTGCCGGGAGCCATTCCCAGGGACGGCCGGAGCCAGATCCCACAGCACCAGGCCAGCGCTGCCCCGGCACGCCCAGCACCTTCCTGCAGACACTGGCTGTTCCTCCTCCGCCTCAGCCGATCCGTGATCCTGCTGTTTGCCCTGTCTGCGGCCTGTTTTCCAGGCAGGTTCCCGGCGCCCCCCCACACTCCCTGCCATGTTCCGAACTCTCCGGAGGCACCTCATGTCCTGAGTCCCGGTTGCCAGGCAACGCCACATCCCTCACGCGTTGCCAGGGAATGGGTCCCGCTGTGAGGCCGCCATGGCCGTGGGGCCCTGCGGCTCCGTCCATAGGCCGGGTTCACCAAGCCCAGGCCACAGTCCCTGCGTTGCCCTACACGGTTATGGGACCACTGGCCACTCCATGGCTCTGAAAAACATGATGGAAACATCTTGTTCGTGCTTTTGTTCCCTAAAAGCGGAACCTGGGCATTCAGGTGGGCTGCACAACCCAGTATCACGCACTTCACTGTGGTCATGGTTCAGCCAAATGGCAGACAGGCTTTGTTTTACTTCCATGAACGCCATACGTTGGTGGAATTCGTTTTCTCTAAAGGTACCTAGGGGAGTTGAAAGGCGTTTGTGCATGTGTGTGCACATGCCTGTGCATGGCCAGAGAGGAGCCATCTTGAAGGGATCATCTTGAGTGGGAAATAAGTCTCTAAAAGCATTTGGTTTCCTTTTCTAGGAAAACTACTTTTACCACTCTACCAGTGAACTAACAAGTAAGTAATGTGTAAAACAATGGTGCTAATCCTTGGCAAGAAGCAGAATGGTGTAAGGAAGACCCAAAACCCTTCTTGCAAATGGACATCACTTTTGAGTAATTAGAAGAAACCACTTTAAAATTAGAGGGAGCAAGTCCACTAAAAAAAAAAAGAAAAAAAACCCTGCAAAGCACTCATCCAAGCAAAATCTGAAACAGCACAAACCTATGACCCCTTTGCAACATGTAGGTGGCTTTCCTGCATAAATAGCTTCACCTCCTTTTCATTATTATTGTAGTATATAACTGTATTCCAGTTCTCACAGTTTTGATGGATATATATAAAACAACTCTGGTTTTCTGCCATTGCTCCAATGCTGTAGCTTACAGGTTTGCCAATTGGTAGCTATGTAGTTCCTCGCTGTTTTTGCTGTTGAGTCACCAAAATTGTGAATGAACTTGCTCTTTTCTCAGCTGAGAAGCCCTGAACAGTTTCCCGTCTCTGACAGAAGTGGAAAGCCATGGACACACTGGGAAAAGGTAAGGCAAAAAAGATACCAGACCCTGGAGTTGCTGGAGCAGGTGAGACAGAAACATGCCTTGTGGACATGTCTCAGAAGTAAATGCGCTGGACAGTAGCATGAGGCTAGTACAAAATGCAGAACTACACAGAAGACTGGAGAGAAATGCACCTAAAATCCTCAGTAATCTGGAAGGAGATGACTATTTACCTGAGGGTTTCACGTCTTTTGTTCAGAGCTTTGTCCCCTGTCAGTGACTCATGACAACGTTCTAATACAATCTCATATTTTTGTGGATCAAGATTTGGGGACAGGAATGGAAGAGTGATTGTGAAGAGGAGGATGTATAGGAAGAAAAGATAATTGAATAAATTTCATTAGTTAAGCACGTTTTAATATATAAATTCTTTCAAAATGTATCCAATATTCAAGTGGTATTTCTGACAATTATTTCTGTAGTTGTCCAGGTCTGTTGCTAATCAAACACTGTATGGACAGTATATTAAGTGTTGTGAAATATTTACTTCTCTGTCATCTATCACACAAAAAGTTTTACTTTGGTATCTGACAGTGTTACCATCAGATACACTAAAAAATTATGCATTCCTCTAATTTCAGGCAACTCAGCACTGGCATCATAAGGGTGGGCTATTAAGCTCTGGTTAGAGTGTGAAGTTCTAGAGATCTCTGTATGTTTTTTCTTTAGAAACAAGAGACTGGGATAAACTGAGGTCACACAATAAGTGTTTATTGGTTAAAAAAGTCTGCATTTTCAATCAAATATATTTTAATGGTTTACATTCAGTAGTATTAATATAATACCACTAAAAGTAAAACATTATTTTCTTTCAAAATAAATTCTAAAGAGTAGCATTGGCATCTGAAAGTTGGGTGAAAATGCAAAATAAAGAGTTAATTTTCTCCAAGATGTTATAAGCATTTAGAACATGCTGTTGAATCACAGAATCCTAGAAGCGTTAAGGTTGGAAAAGACCTCTAAGATCAAGTCCAACCATCAACCCGGGACCACCACCATGTTCACCACTAAACCACGAACGATGTCCTCAAGTGAATGACAGCATAACATCTTCCATATATCTGTGGGGTTTTTGCATGAGCTATTTCTCTTCCTCCGGCTCCAACAGGGATATTTTTTTTCCACAGAAAAGACTCCATTATAAATATGGCCCTACCCTATCATAATGAAAAAACTGAGTATGATGAGATAATGTTTTGGTTTGAGTTTTTCTAAGTTGTTCACCTCCTTTTGAAACAAATGAGCTACATTTGAAAAGACGGTTTTGTTAATAATTAATAGTTTGACTTATATGATGAGCTATGTCAAGAAGACATTAAAATTCCAATTTGTAAGACTATAGCAGAATAACAGAAACAAAGCAAGAACCTGTACCAGCTTGTGTTAAAAGGAGCTAACATTTCAGCATTTTTATCAAAAGGCAAAGAATAAAGGGAAATATATGATTTATTACACAGTAATAACTTTGGGCTCTTCTTAGTTTGAGATAGGGGAGGGAGAAAGGTGGTGTTTTAATTTTTGTGCGTCTCATTTCCCTAATCTATTCTAATGGGCAGTAAATTAATGTTCCTCAAGTCAAGTCTGTTTTCCCAGTAGTAGTAACTGCTAAGTGATTTCACTGTCTATCTTGACTGTCCTAAGCTTGTCCACCCTATTTTTTCCACCTGGTCCTGTTGAAGATGGGGAGTGAGAGATCAGCTGGGCGGGGATCTGGCTGTTAAACAAGGCTAAGCCACCACAGTCTGTTTTGTTGTCCAACATGTGGCTGAAGGAATTAGAGATAATGACAGTAATTGGAAGAGGCAATGCACAAAACTTGAGCTGGACACTGCCAGGGAGTGGAGTAATTTGGGGGAGCTTTGATACTCGTGATGGGAATTTTTGCTGTGGTGAAGGGAAAAGTGGTGGAGTTTTATTGTGTGTGTTTAGTGTTTACCTTTGCCAGTGTCATGATGGTGTTACTTTGATACGGGGAATTTTTTTTTTCACATTGTAAGTGAAGTTTGTGGAGAATGTGGGATTAAGGTGTATTTTAATGACAAAAATGTCTGTGATTTCAGGTCCCTGCATCATAGGGAATGTCTCTGTGAGAGGGCTCTGCTACAGTGGTAGAGGGATAAGATTTTTTCTATATGTCCATGTTAGCCTCTTACCCAAATTCTAAGTAGGTTTTCTCATCAGTGGCTCATTCCTTTCTTCCTGCCTTCGTGCCTTCCTGCCTTCCTTCCCGCCTTCCTTCTTTTCTCACTTCCCCAAGTACACCAATGTTCTGGAGAAATCATCTAAAATTATTCTACTAAGTCATGGAAATTAAATGTGTGATTAAGTAAGAGGGTGGTAACTGAGGGTGGTAACTGCCAATGGGCAGTGCTGACTTCTCCATTTGAAGATGACTTTAATCAGTATCAGTGAATATCGTGTTTTGGTTAGTTACATGCCTCAGTAGTGGAAGAATGGTTGGATATTTTCTAAGCTATATTTATACAAGAAATATTAATCTTTGTTTACCACATAATAAAACCCTACAGGAGGAAGTAATGACAAAGTACTCAGAATCTGGCCAAAAAATACCAGATGACAACTTAAATTAGGAAGAAGCTTTAAAAGAAGACAATGACTTTTAGCAAAAATAACGGCCAACTTAAAACAGACAAAACTTGCTGGGGTTTTTTTTTAGAAATATGATTGCTTTTTTAGGTTTGTACAAATACAGTAAGGTTGAAGTTACCCTTCATTTCCATTTTAGGACATCGTGGAGAAAATCCAACCCAAGCAGAAAATACAGAAGTAACAAAACTGATAATTATAAGTAAATAAATCCAAACAAGTACTTTTTTACATTCCACCCTTCTTCTGTCATCTGATTTTTTATTTAAAAAGTCTCCAGCAAGTCTGTAGAAAGTTGATCGTACTGTGATTGAAGAAAAAAAAAGAGACCTTTTAAAATACAATTGAGATAATGAGATACTGTAAGTCCCGGTTATTATGTAATTAACATAATCTTGAAAAGTTCACTGAGCTAAGCCCAAGTGTTTTACCTTTTTAAGTTGTTACTAAATCACTCTGCATCTGATTCTTCACTGGCAATTTCCTCCAAATACACATAATTTATTGAGACATTTGGTACAACTATTACCACTTTAATTAATTAATCCATGAGTCTTCCTCTTTCTAGAAAGATCTAAAGCAGGTGTGACATTGAAAAACTAAGGCTAGAGCTGAGAATAAGAAAACTGAGAGAAGAATTATTCGCCCTGAGGCCTTTTTACCAGTATAGAAAATTTTCTTTTAAAGAAAATATTTCCATTGCTCAACATTCAAGGTCAGTTTTTTTCATTTATTTTTCATTTATTTGGACTAAGTTAGGATAGACAAAAGTCAGCACACACATTTCAGATGATTTGCAGATGAGATGATCAGTTTATTTACTGAAAACATCCAATATGCATTTACATTCCAGACACGTTCAGACAGATTCCTTCCAATGGGTCAAAACATATTCCCAAGGAGGAATCATATAAAATATTCCTTACATTTCTTTATCAGATTCTAAAAATACTTAAATATATTGGATAAAACTTAATGAGACACATGTTCAAAAAACTGTGTAGTCTGAAGATAAAGCATCCTGCATCTAAGAAGTATTATGGGAGTTAAAACTGAGTACTAATTTCTCAAACTCTACTGCAATAACAATGCTACGTTACCTCACTACTTCGTATTACTTTGCATTTTTAGAGGGAGAAAGACATCTTCCAAACCAAACTACTTCTAGAGAAATTTTCCTGAAGTAATGGAAAGAGAACTGTGTTCAGGAACTAAGTTTCAGTCAACACACTTGATGGCAACCAGCTTATTTCATGGCCACCACATGAATACTTCTAGTGATTATCTCCTGTATATCAGGTACTGTTTTTACAACTAGGTTTCACAATTTCCTCATATCAAATGAGACAAGCTATGCTTTCCAAAAAATGTTCCTGATTGGTGCTCAGAATTGACTTTACTTTTAGATCGTTTTGGAAAGTATCTTCATTTAATAGCTTCCAGTTGTCAATCAGGTCACATTTTGTTAAAATTACTTTTTCTTTCAAAGTCTGATAGACTCTTTAATAGATGTTAAGCATAAGAATTGACAGATACTTGCCTGTATCTCAAAATACTGATAGTTTAGTAGAACAAATTTAACAAACTGTAAAAACATGTTTTTGTCACTAACTGAACTCTGCACTTACCACTGAACTATACAAATACTGCTGCTACAAAGTAAGATTTTCTTATTAAAACCAGAAATTGTTAGATCTAATTTAGATCTATGGCAGAGATGAAAGGTACGGCAGAGGTGAAAGGTAGCGAAGTAAGAGAGGACAACTCAGTGAGGAAAAATGACTGGTAGGTGTTTAAACTAAATATGTCTGCTCAGCAAATAAATTAGTTAGCTACCACACCAAAGTCACAACAAAGTAAGTTTGATCACAAAACAGTTGAGCAGGAGAATATTTACTTTATAATTAGTAAAATTTATTTTTTAAAACTAACATAAAATCAGAGAGGAATAGAGATGATTTCGGAATTTTCCCCAAATCATCTTATTAGCTTTAAAGATAATAGATAATAATAGCATATTTTACAAAATTCACATTACAGGAAGGTACTTAATCTGTGAAAAGTAACCTAAGACCAAATGCCTTAACTAGCTTTGATTCATTACAGTAAAATTTCCTCAAATATTTTGGTTATATTCACCATGGTTCTGCTCTTTGTTCTTATATTGTAAAGTTCATATATTTAAAAGATTTCTGAAATGTCTTAACCTAATTTCATAGATTACTTAAGGTTTCTGTATTAAAAAAAAAAAAAGCCTTTGTATGAAAAAGGCATTTAAAAAGCCTTCTGTTTTTCTTCACCAGAAAGTTACCATGCAATTTCTTTCTCAATGACATTTTAAGCCTTCATAGTGGAATTCTTGAAGACTGAAATCACAGAAATGTTAAGGCAGGAAAAGACCTCTATGATCATCAAGTCCAACCATTAACCTAATACTGCCAAATCACAGATCAGATTGTCAGATAAGGATTTCTCTTTTTCTTACCTGAAATATTTCTGTTAGTGAAATTACTTTCTGGTATTACGGTGTTTCTTCTGACCTGTGTAGGAATTGTTTATAATCAGATACGCTATAGTCATTCCATCCTATTACGCAATTAATATGCAAGAAATACTTATTAATCTAGGGATTTACCAAAAAACAATTACTGTAAATCTTACTGGCTCAAAAGTGTCATCCATTTAGCAAGGTGAGCTCTTTAAAGACACATTTTCCAGTTATTATTTAAAAATAAAATGTACCAATAAAATTACTTTTTTCCTCTTGCTGAATATTTATGATCCTATTTTGTTTTTATTAAAAGTCAGCAGTTGTCTTTATTTGAGATGTACATTTTCATATTGGGAACTGTACCATTTTTTGTGCATCACTTTCCTTTCTTCCTTTTATCATTCCCACTGTGACCCTGCAATGTCTCCATTAACAATTATTAAATCATATGGGGGGAGTTAATAGTTCGAAAACATTCATGGTGTTAGTATCATACTCCTAACACAATCTGACATGCAGAGAGAGGGATCGTGTAATCAGCTTTCTAGTGATATGTCATTCATAGGTTGGAGCTGTCCTATTAACACCACCTGGAAATAAGAAAATTAAATATTGTATGCAGACTTCAAGCCTGAAGTTCATTAGAGAACTGAAAATCAAGAAGAAATTCTCTGTTGCACATAAAAAACTCCTTTTTTAACACTGTTTTTGTAAAGTGCATTGGAATATATTTTTTTCTCTCTGTTTATCATTAAAATGCTTGAACACCTTAACAGAGTCCTCAGACAGGAAACTAGATGGGTATCTACTTTTTCGTGGTGTTAAAATTTTGTATCTTCTTAATTTAACTCCAGTGTACTGTTTGCTTGCACATTCCTTTTAGAGCAAAAACCCCACATTTTGCAAACAGAGACAAGATGATGAAGTTGTGGTTTTCTGAAAATTTTTTATTTTAACTTTCTTCTTGCAAAGATTCTGAGCAATATAAACTGATACTATTGCTTTTTCAAATTTATGACCAGTTGTAGGAAGAGCAGTTGACAAAAATCTAGACTTTCACTTCCTCAAATTACTAATCTTGTAATTCAGATATTATTTGCTTTTCAGATTAAGGGTACAATCCTGCTACCTCTACTGATATCTGAAATGTCATAGCAAGGTACTTTTTTGCTATAACAGCTACATTAATACAACTCCCCTGACTCCACTTCATGCCGTTCCCTCGGGTCCTGTCATTGGTTGCCAGAGAGAAGAGATTGGGGCCAGCTCTCTTTCTTAACTCTCCCTTTACTACATGAATTGCACTGCACTGAACAAAACTACATTGCTGTAACGGCTTCCATACTAAATTAAGTTTGGAGTAACACCAACTGTTATTCAAAGAGATGGCTGTACTCATACACAGTCTTCTGGAAACACATCTTTTAGTCACAAAGCATTCACTCCTGATTGACTCCCAAAGGATTTACATGCAAGAACCCTGCAAAAGTGTTCACCAGAAGTGAATTTACAAGTTAAACAATAGGCATGGCTAGGAACTGCCCACTTCTGGATAGTTCTGGACTTTCCTTCTGAAATGCCTTGTCCTCAGACAGCTGAGGAACTTGTATGTTCCCATTTCAGCACTTCAAGTTCCAGGCTAGTACCCCTTCTTAAAGCCCTGCTGCAGATGTGTTTGCACAAATTTATGGGCACACGTATACATTTCCTTCTTCTCTCTTGGCTGTGCAATGGAAACATAGCAGAGAGATCAGACAAACCACAGGGAATGGCAGAACCCTAAAAAACACTGTCCCTCAATCTGCTGAGGAACACCTTCAGTGCAGGTAGCTCAGTGTGTAGTTGCAGTGCAGCTGCAGACTGAGATCTGGGTGGCAGAAGCCCCAGGCAAGAGGCTGTGAACCAGTGGCCACCCTTTGCAAAGCAAAGGAACCTGTGGCATTGGCCAGGTGATCAGGGCACTCTGAGACATGGCAGGAGCCAATGACTCAGCTGGAAGACCTCACACTATAGTGCACATAGACTTCGAGGGTATAAAAGCCCAGGGGTTCCTTTGTTCAGGGTGCCTCCTCCAAGGCACCAGCTCGAGCTCTTATTCTGTTGTTGCACTGTGATTTAATTATTTTGAGGACTCAGATGTCAGAGACTCTGCAATGGAAGACTTAGGGTCAAACCAGTAAGGAAACCTGGTCTGACTGTGCGAGTGTGGCGAGGGTAGGGGGTCAAGTGGGGCACCCATTGGTTGCTGGAGCCACTCGTTGCGAAGGGACTTCAGTCTCAGCTTTGCTGGTGCGAGTATGAGTGCCAGAGTGGTTCCTGGATAGTCAGACAGGAAAGTTCCCTCAACCAACCCACCAAGCACATTTGGACTCTTACAATGGCTGTGTCATACACAATGTTTCACTACATACATGCACAGAGAAACCTATTAGTCAGCCTGGTCCATATATGACAGACAGAAATTTTATTAATATTTAGCTTACTTTTCAAGAAAACAAATCAAGATGACATTTTTCACACCTTTAATAGTAAAAACGTGACCTTTATTTGCCTTAACAAAGTAGGAATGGGATTCTCCACCACCAGGTTAGTAGGTGACTGGTACTTCTGCCAGGAAGTCTACACGTTTTTCTATGCTATTGTGCCTTTTTGTGTACTTGGGGACACAGCCATGGGTCTCTCTGCTAGACCTGACCCATGCCTCATGGGACAGACCAGCTGCTGGTCAGTTCTGCCTTTGGCTGTGGTACAAAGTGCACAAAGTTCTAGCTCATGTCAAAGCAGGCTGTGTGGTTTTAGCCCCCACGCCTGAGGCAGAAATGGAGGGTGGATGGGGAATGGCCACTTGCGGTTTTGACCTGAAGCTCACCCAGTATAACCCATATGCATCAGATTCACCTAAAAGCAGAGCCAACAGGCACCCTTTGGTTTCCTGGCACTCTTGAACCTCAAAGCTGGTTATTAAACAACTCCAAACCTCTGTGCTTTGGTCAAGCACAGCATAGCCCAGAAGCAGGACACGAGGGGTGATAAGGGACGACCAGCGAACAATGCAGGTCACTGATAATGCAGCCTGGCGGATTTCAGGCGGGCTTTCAAAGGTGTCAGAGAGGCCGCAGAGCCACGCAGCCGTGAGCTACGGTGGCGGGAAGCTGCGGCAGGAGGGGAGGAAGCAAGGTGGGGCCGGCTGCTCCCGGCGCCGCCCCTCCGTGCGCCACAGCGCCCCCTAGCGGCAGCTGCCACAGCGCGCCCCCGCGCCTTGCTGCGCCGAACCTTGCACGGCTGTGCGCCAAGGGGCGGGGCCACCTCCTCATTTAAATATCAGGGAGCCTGATTTGCATGCCGCCAAGATGGCCGGCCCAGCGATTGGCCGGTTCCGGAGCAGTCCCCCACTGCCGGCCCCTGTGCCCACGGACGGGGCGGAGCCAACCG
>VZTH01011907.1:76103-125696 GCA_013397815.1 Aleadryas rufinucha | reverse complement strand
GGGGGATGCACAGATGGAGAGCAGCCCTGCAAGAAGGACTTGGGGGCACTGGTGGATGAGAGGCTGGACATGACCCAGCCATGTGCACTCAGCCCAGAAAGCCAAATGGGTCCTGGGCTGCATCCAAAGCAGCGTGGGCAGCAGGGAGAGGGAGGGGATTCTGCCCCTCTGTTCCTGTGAGACCCCACCTGCAGTGCTGCATCCAGCTCTGGGGCACCCAGCACAGGAAGGACATCGACCTGTTGGAGTGAGTCCAGAGGAGGGACACTGAGATGTTCAGAGGGATGGAAAACCTCATTTATGAGGAAAGGCTGAGTGAATTAGGATTGTTCAGCCTGGAAAATAGAAGGCTTCAGATTGACCTAATTGCAGCCTTCCAGGACCTGAAGGGAGCCTACAAGAAAGATGGAGAGGGACTATTTACCAGGGTGTGTAGTGACAGGACAAGGGGGAATGGCTTCAAATTGAAGGAGTAATTTTAGATTAACTGGTGCATCTACTTTTGAGGCACCAACTGCCTTTTCCTGTATCTACTCCTTCCCATTACTCTTTTAACAGTGGGTCTAAGTTCCAAGTGGTTTGGGTTTTAAATAATGTGGGACAAAACTGTGGCAAATCCACCCTTGTGACAGCTCCTTTTCCAAAATTTGGCTGCATTTTAAGGCTGACCAAATCCAGTTTAGATATTGCCAGCTGATTTGATAAGTAGTTTAGAAAAAAAAAAATGTAGCAAAATGATGAACAAACTCCAGGTTTGCATACCCAAGCTATGTGTAATCTTTCCCAAGTAAAGCCAATAAAGACAAAAAATAGCATTTCTGTAGCCACTGCTCCTGAGAAGGAAAGGGGAGCTGAGAGTAAACAGCTGCTGCTCCTGCTGATCCTCATTTTTGGCACAACAGAAGCACACATCAGGAAGCCTCCTCAACAGGGTGTAAAAGAAAGATGAGTTTTCAACTTCGGTATTCCTGTCCTACCAAATATTCACAGAAGCTGCTGGCAAAATGTGTGCCTCCTCCCGTTTCAGTAATGGTCCACAGAGAATGAAGCAACCTTCTCCAAGAGCTCGAGTGTTGTGCACCTTTCTACAGCACAGGGCCATTTAGAATTTACTTGCCACAATCATCCAGAGCAACAAAGCCTTCCAGTGTATGAGGCAGGAGGGAAACTGAAAACAGGAAGGCAATTGGAAGAGACGAGTCATGAGGTTCCTTCCAGTTCTGTGTTCTCCAAAGGGAAAAGCTGACAGCATCTAGATATAATTGCCACTTTAATTTCTGTAGAATTTGTTGGCATAAGTCCAGTGAAGGAAGGCAAAACCTTAAATTTTCCTTCCTTTCAGTAAAAGCAAGGTTTTCTGGAGACATATATATATATATATATATATATACATATATATATGCCAAAATGGGACACAGAGACAAACATAGGATTCCAGTTTTGTCTCCAGCAAGACTGTAATGCATTTCGGATTTGGTTGACATTGCTCACCAAGGAACTTGTCACCACCAAACAACACAGCTGTTAAAATGAGAGATGTACCAGCTTCTTTCAAGTTCCCCCATTACTTAATAATCCCAAGGATTTAGGGCATTTTTTCAGGTAGTGTTAATTCAATCAGAGGAGTGTCACATATTGTTAGGTCACTTTAGAACTGGTTCTATATAATGTTGCTGTAAAGCATACCCTGGTAGGACACATCAGAACTAAAAGCATGGGGCTCTGTGTCCATAACTCAAAGAAAATTTGACTACAGGCCAGTAACAATGGGCATTTTTAGTCATACCTATGCTGACTGGCTGCCAAATCCAATTACCTGGCAGTGGCTTAGCTTTTCAGGTTTTGTAAGGTTATGCACACACTATTAAAATACATGAATGACTCTTTAAAAGCAGGGCTCAGCATTCCCTATTCTTGATTGATTTTCATTACTGTCTGAAATGTCACTATTTTTTATAACATAACTGGGTATTTTGATTGTAGGAAAATACACAGAGAGATATCATTCCTGGAGAACATATTACTGCTACAAATAGCCATGTTTATATGATTTCTTGATGGTCTACACTGTGGCGGTGGCCCAACCCACTTTCCAGGTGAATGACAAGTGGGTTGATTTCCCCACCCGAGACTCCACCTCTGAGGGCGGATCGGAGGAGGAGATAAGGCTGTGATGCCACCGCCTACTAGGTGTTCCCTTGAACATGTCTCCTCCCTGGTTTCTAGAACCCTCTCTCTCCCCCGGTTCCTTATTAGTTAGTAGAAGTTATGTTTAATAAGTAGTTCATTGATTATTCTATTAGGCTCTGGAAAGTTCTGTTTTGTTACATCCCTGGTTGGCTAGTTTAAACTAGTCCCTCCCAATATGTTTCCCGGTTGGTTGTATGTCACCCCCTTGTCATTCCCTAAGTGGTTGTTCCTTTACTCCTCCCTTTTCCCCACTCTTCTATTTAGTTTCATGCTAATTAAACCAAGGAGGCCAGACCAACGGCCAGATTCGGGTGGCTAGTTCCCTCTGAGACTTTATTCCAAATAAATTGCTTGGAATACACTAGCGCCTGAATCCTCCTTCGGTCTTTACCTTCGCCTGCTGCGGTTTTTCCATCTGGGCTGCACCAGCCTAATCGGCTGTTGGCAGATAGCCTCAGGGCGAGCTGTGGCTCCCGGGGCAAACATCTGCGGTTTGAGCTGCAAAGACCCCTGCTCCGTGCCGTCGCACCGGGACCTCCCGGAGTGTCCAGAGCAAGAGGACAGCAGACACCGCCTGCCACGCCACCGGGCGGCTAGTGGTCAGCGCGGCACTACACGACTTCTGGCACTGAATGGCCTGTGTAAGCACCCAGCACTGACTCTAAACCTTCTTAACCTTCAGCCCCATTTCAGCTTCATTTGTCCTGTTATAGCTGGGAAGAGCATAATGACATCCTCAGCATACATGGACTGTGTAGTTCATGTCAAACACAGACCCCTGACGTAGCTGTGGGGAAGCCAGTGAGTGCACGTGACACAGCATAGCACAGAGCAGGCTGATATAGCCACTTTCTTAGGGTGAAACAGCCTGTGGATCCAAACTGCCTTGGTTGGACAGGTAAACTGGGCCATCCTCCATGTTCTTTTTCTGGCATTCAAAGTCAGTTCACGATCTGCTGTCAGGTGCTGTCACAGGGATAGGTACATTACTCTACACGTAATATAGCAGTGCTGGCAACAAATCCATGTCTCTTTTCTAAAAAACTTTCTAATCTGTTCAAAAAACAAAGAGAACCATTTAACTCACAGAAGAAAATGAACCAGCAGTATTTGTTGTGCAATACTACAAAAACCTTGACATTTTCCAATCTATTTTCCCTGGAATCCCTAGCTGAAATTGCTTCTAATGCCCCTATTTCACTAGTCACTAACACACTGGTGGCCAGGGACAAATGTAATAAAGTACAGCCTTCAGTGTCTTCTGCAATGACCAATGTCTTCATAGCCTGTCCTCCACTGCCACACCTAATATTCAAGATGAAAAATATTTCCTGTGGAAAGCAGCATGTCTTCCATGCAGCAAGCCAAGTGGTGTTACTTTTTTTGAGTGTAAAGAGACTTTAAACAAAATGCTCACCTGCATGTGTGTCTGTTCCACAGCGAACATTTATTTCTCCATGCCTTCTCCAAAGAACATCGTCATCCAATTTGTTGTGTTTTATGCTGGCCTGATTGCTCTTCAGAAGAAGCCAGAGATACAACTGTGCGATAGCCTGGGTACTGCTGGAGATGGACCACTGCTGATTTGAAGTGAGATTGATCAGAAAGGAAAGGTTAAGGTAAAAGTAAAACCAACTGTGATGTTTTGTAATGAAGTAAGATTTCCTAATGCTGATTGGACTGTGATGTAACCTCAGCTTAATTAACAGCTTTCTCTTCTTGAGAAGAGCATTTAGGGTTTCAGTATTGTGTTGACTATTACTGTCTAATATTGAAAGGCAGGGGGTTAATTTTCTATGTGAGTGATTCAGATTTACCCCTGTTCTTACAGAACAACTGGTTATGCAGTTAGGTTAGGCTCTGTTGGGTTTGTCATCCTTTGTTACTGTTTTTGTTGTTCCGGGGAAAGCATCACAGACGTGGGCGAGCTTTGCTGTGAGGTAGGATGAGAACTCTCTTCAAAGAGAGGAACTTGGTAGGAGACAGATTTGAGGTGGTGTGGGGAAATTAGTCACTCTGTTGTCTAGAACACTTCTGTTAACTGAGATTTTGCGAATCTTGCTGTAGTGAGCATGGAGAATTTCTCAGTCTCTCCCAAGAGGTGATATAGCAGGAGAACAATGATGTTTGAGATAGTCTTCATGCAAACACCAAGAATTGGCTCTTTCCTCTCACTCATTTGCACGTTGCCCAACTTTTCTCCGTTCTATTCATTCCTCTATAAGTCCACAATTATTGCCTCTTCTAAACAATCTTGCCTGTGATGATCTATTCTTACCCCTATGTTTCCAATTCTGCTTCTGTATTTCTCTTTCCAGTCCCTGCAGATTTTTACTTCCAGCCAGGTAGTTTCTACTTCTCGCTGGGTAGGCTGTCAGATTGCTCACAACCCACAGAGCTGGAACCTTGGGTAGGGCAAAGTAAAAGGAGTATCTAGACCAAGTCTGAAATACCAAAGGAAGAAGAAAGGGATCCCCCAAGCCATCAAGTCCCCACCCACACACCTCAGGAAGGTCTGCAGTGATGGGCAGGAAGGGTTGCTATAGGTATTTTTTCCTGTCAGTTCAGAAAAAGCAAGGCTTTTAATTATCCAGTTGCACAGATACAAATTGAAAAGCAGAGCCCAGGTCTCCATTTCTTCCATGTCAGAGGAGGTCCTCACCACTCATTTGGCATCTTACTCCCTCTTTTTCCTTGAAATGCAGTTGCATTATCCAGGTTAGTAGAGTATTACATGCTTTGATATGCTATGTGGGGTTCAGCTAGTTAGACATCTGGAAGCACACAACTGTGGAGTATGAGTCCCTATGCAGGGAAGATCACAGAGCATCACACAGACACACCATTACTGCCAAGCCCCTAAGTTACCCTCGTGCTGGCTTGCTTTTGCCTACTGTTTGTGCCATGCTTAAGCAGACATCTATTGTGCAATACAGCACTACCACATCTGAGCACCATCTCTCTTCTGGTAAGAAGGGAGGTTTATTTTTTTAAGGCAGCCATTCTTGTCTGTTGTAATAATGCCCTTCAGATCATTTCTATGACCTGAGAAAGCTCACAAATACTGTAAAAAAAGTCATCTCTGCCTATTTTGCTTCAGGTACTTTCACCTGATGCTGCACTCTGATTTTATTTGATTTCAATAATTGTTCTCTCTCTCTACCTGTCACCAGTGCTCACATACTAAGTCCTCTTTTTTGCTTTTACTGTTGACTAACAAGCTTACCAAGCTTACAAGAAAAGAAATTAATATTGGTCGTTGGCATTCCAGTCCCTCACATTTTCCCTTTTGCTTTTTCTTTTGCCTTTTTTTCGGGTTTGGTTTGGTGTTTTGGTTGGTTGGTTTTGCGTTTGGTTGCTTTGGTTTTTTGTTGTTGTCTTTTTTTTTTTTTTCATTCAGTGGTTTGGTTACAAATGTGAAGAACAAGTGCTTTAAAGAGCAGCAATAGATTCATGACACTCTGTGTTCCTATATGTTTTTATCCTCTTGCATTCTCTATGAGGATTGCTTTCCTTCTCTTTGGTCAGCTTTGGTCCCTAAGACCTTAACATGACTTGGATAAAACCTGTTCATTTAAGTATCAACCAATTACAGAAGAACTGGTTATAACACAGAGCTTCTTTTCAGCTTCTGAAAGTTCCTCATGCGTCTTTTTTTCTAGTCTGTTTTTCCTAGATCATCACCCAGTGTATTACCCATACTGCTAGTTGGTAAATTTTTGTTGTGGTCACTTGTGTTTGATTTTGGTTAAATCAAATCCATTTTTCATTCAGGAGTTAATAGTTTCAGTTGTTCACCTTAAACAACACTTCTAGTTTCTCAAGGTACTTGGTTATGATTTCAGTATAACTCAGCTGTTTATTACAGCCAAGTGAGATGATTCAATTTCCTTGCTGAATTCTTGTTACAGCAGGAAACAAACATTTTCTTGGTAAGCTAAATTCATTTTTTACAGTGATGAATGACTCATTGAGCAATCATTCTTGAACATGGCTGCAACAATTTTTAAATACTATTTTTCTAAGAGAGGAAGACAGTGTTTATTTGTTTTGTTTTATGGTACAGGCTAGCTTACCTATGAGTATTATTAACATTTTATATCCTCTAGAAGAGAACTGTGGCACCCATACTAATATCATAGGATCTCATTTTATTTCCCATGACAGCTAGGAGGACATCTTGATCTCTTACTAGTCAGAGAAAGCATATTTGTTCCAAAGTGGATTTGCCAGTTCACAGAAGAAAGAGTAATACCCACACTTCATTAACTCAGTCTTAATTACCTAGAAGATACAACAGGTTTTTTCCCTCTAAGGGGATGTAAGCAAATCCTTACTGTTAACAATTGTGGGGTGAATGACAAGAGCTGTTTTGGACCGAAACTTCTCTACAGTGTCTTCAAAGTTAATATTTTTCCTCACAGGCTAAACATTTGGAGGAGTGTTTAGATTTACATCTTTTATGGAGCAGATTTCCATTCTGATATTTTCTGTGCCAAGACTTGGCTCTCAGAGGAGTCATCTGTGCCCCCAAAATGTAAAGCTAATAGCACAGATGCTGACATATCCTGATTTGTCCTACTACTCTCCTTATACTGTTTCTTATGCATGTGCCAATGTGTGCTAAGCCTGAAAAGAGGGGAAAAAAAGATTCTGCAGCCTAAAAAGACTATACTTTAGAGCCTCTTTCCATGCAAACACATGCATCACTATATGATCTACACCATGAGTGTTTCCGTACCTATTTTTAGAATCAGAGCTGTAGAGTCTGAGTGTGATGTTTCAGGAGTACACATCAATTTGAAATTACTCAGTTTTAGATTGTTCCTCTCCAGATCTTTTGAATAGAGCTGAGAGTTGCAGTCAGAGGTGACTTCAAATGGCTGGGCTGAAATAGCCCAGAGGTGACTCTTCAAGACTCTCCAGTTGCCACTGTGTAGCACACAAATGTGACTCAGGTGGAACTTGCCATGTCTCCAAATTTGAAGAATGATGAGCACTTTCTATTTTAATAGACAGTTTTCAAAACACCAAATACAATTCACTGAAGGAAGTGGCAAGAGGATAGCCGCCATTACATCAGGACAGAGAGAGAGAAAGGGAAATTTGGACTGTTTGAACACCGGACAGAAGAACAAGAGTGAACTCTGAGACTGAATGAGGAGGAAGTTAAAAAAGTGACCTAGAAGTAAGGTGATGGAGTTACATGCACATATATATAGGCATAGAGAGAGAAAGAGCAGAAAGGGGCAGCAGAAGTGGGATTTTGACTGAAAACCAGAGAGCAAGAAGGCCTTTGGCAACAGGCTTGTCCTCTGCTCCAAAGCCTAAAAGGGCATCTTTCCCCTATTGTCACAGAAACACAGTCCTAAAGCAAAAGTTTCATCCCCATCAAAGCTAATTTTCAGAGAAAACTATGTACTTCATACCCTGATGGCCTGGTACCATTTATTCTATTCATTCCAGAGGCTCTGGTTCCACATCCATTTGCATCAAGTACCATGGGATAATGGCATCTGAAGGGATGCTGAGCAGGTTTGCAATGGGCATTAGAGATGCTTTCCCTCATCATGGCCCAGTAGATAGACTTTCACATCATTGACTTGTACTGCAAACACTTCTGTGTAGATGTGACTTGCCTCTGCAATTACAGTACATGTGGAGCTTAGAGGAAGTGTCTTTACCATTTCACCAGTTTATTCCAGCCTTCCTCTCTGTATCCTGCTCAAGCCTGTCTCCTCTGTCACAGTTTCCAAATCTGAGAACAGGCAAATTCCTACTGTTGAGCTAGAGGAATGACACAAGCACACTGCAAGAGAAAGCCAACATGCAACTGTTGTAGCAATATCAGACTTCTCAAAAATAGCCAACAACTTCATTCTAAAAACAGTATGTAAGTCTTTGCCTTATTCAGAGTTTTATCTTGTGTGATTGTATGTCAAAACTGGCAAGGACAATCTTTGTGTGGGAGTATTGTGGGGGTTTTGAATTAAATCATATTAATTCCTTTTATTTTTTTCACATTATTTTTATTTTCCAGAAGAGTAAGTGGAGAGACAGTCAAGCTGGATGGAAAAGGTGCTACTGACTCACAAGGATGAGAAACAGCCAGCCTTAAGAAGGCATTCTGGATTTATGCTTGCTGACTCATAACTTCCTACATACATGTGGGGAAAAAAGTGTGGATTTTGCCCTGAGCTATATTCTGCAGGAAACCCGCCCTCCCTTCACAAAGTGAGAAAGTAGTTTCAAAACTGTAGGAGGACTTGACTTAACTTTTACTCCCAGAAGATGTTCCCTTGAAAAATGTTTAGAATAAAGAACTGAAAACATTATTCCTAACCTCAAAGCCCTATTTTCTCTGCCTTCATAGAGAAGTTCAAAACTACTTAAAGCTCAAATTTCCCAGTTAAATTATCAAGTAAACCAAATGTACCAATCAAACAAATAACAGAAGAGGGGTGTATAAGGAAGGCACTAAGGGGTTTGTGGAGAACTGCTTTTCCTTTTCCATGCAAGTGTTACTAAATCAATATGTCCCAAGCAATTAAATAAGACAATATAAGGAGAATATAAATAAAATCAAGAACAATAAGAAAATAACAATTAAATAAGTTGTTAGAAATATTGTTTCATTTCAAAATGAAATGCGGACTTAAAACCCTACTTGTATACAAACATTTCATTGATTACCTATGTTTTGTAAAAGGACCCAGTTCACAGAGGGTCCAGGTTAAAGCTTTGATTGTAACAACAACTTTTTATGACACTGTTCTACCAAGGAGCCCAAAAGAATCTGCCTGTCCCCATAGAATTGGGTGACAGAATTAATCGGCATAATGAGCAGGATCCTTAACTTAGAATGCTGACTGATTCTGCTGCTAAATGATGTCTATTGCAAAAGGGTTTTATGGAAAATGGTTGGCAAGATCCTAAGTGAGATAAGGAGTGACTAAGGGCAATAAACCACAATCTGAAAGCCTTAGTGAATGAATTCAGTAATTGGAATGATATGCGTAAAATAAAAACAGAAGAGAGGAAGAGATGTGCTGGCTGTTAGATGCAATATGGAAAATTGTGAACTAACAGGCTGAAAAGTTAAAAGAAGAAATTCAAAAGGGAAAGAGTGAATTTTCAACAAAGGATTGAGAATTAAAGGTAAATTAAAGGCTGGCAGCAGGTCTGGGGAAAGGGTCTATCTCAAAAAAAAAACCAAACAAACCCACCAAATAAAATTAATGCCACAGAATATAAAGAAAGAAAGAAAGGAAGGAAGAGAAAGAGAAAAAGAAAAAGAAAAAGGAAAAGAAAAAGAAAAAGGAAAAGAAAAAGAAAAGAGAGAAAGAAGTGTGCTTGGGGGTTAGGGGANCTGGCAGCAGGTCTGGGGAAAGGGTCTATCTCAAAAAAAAAACCAAACAAACCCACCAAATAAAATTAATGCCACAGAATATAAAGAAAGAAAGAAAATACCAAGAAACTGAATTACAAGGTAGCAGTCTGTTGCGATCAGGCTTAAACCAAGACGAGCAAAGAAAATTAAATCTCTGTGTATAAACCAGAAAGAACTTTGAAGATTCAAAATATACCCAAAAACAAGATTAGAACCAAGCAAGGTTAGATGTTGGTGCCAAAAAAATTGATTAGTAACAGAGGCAGAGAGAAAGGAACNCCCTTGCAACACTGTGGATTTGTTTCATCATCTCTAGTGCAGGGTCTGGGGAGCCCTTGGGGGGGCCTTTGATGGGCCATGGCACCCTCTCTGCTGTCCTTCACGTGGATGTGGCTTCTCCCCGGGTGAAGGGGCCCCTCAGCTGGGCTCCTCTGCACAGCGGAGGATGGGCGGTCACTGCACCCCTGACCAGAGACTTCTCCAACACACACCCAGAGCCTCTCTCTCCCCAGCCTTTGGTGCGAGGGTCTGTTCGAGCCTGGCAGCTGAGATAGCCCTGGGGCGGTGAGCTCCACTCCTGAGGTGTTAAGCTTGTGCTCTGTGAATGTCCCCAGCCCTGAGTTGTTACTTTATCTTATCTTCATCAGCAAGCAGTGTCCTCGCTGGGCCTCTCAGAGCCCCATTCAGAGTGAGGTAGTAGTAGTCTTCTCTGCGGCTTTTGTAATACCATTTTAAAAGTCCTTCATGAAAATGGTTAAGTCATAAACCATAATATTTCAGTCTCTGACACAATCTAGACCCCATAAAAGTCTGCCCAGCTATGTATGATAGCAACTGAGATGGAGATATTTGGTATAGGCTAGATAAGCCCAGTGAGGAAGCCAGTAAAGTCAGTGACTCTGTACCAAACCAACACCTGATTAAACAAGAAATCATTACTGATTGCACATTTGGAAATGAACCAAAGAGATGGAATACCACTAAAGTTCATTATTTAAATGCAGATACTCTGTGAAAAATACAAGTAACCTGGGGAATCAATCAATGGTTGTACCAACTTTGGTGTGATGGGGCAGAAAGAGTGTCTGTTTGTGACAGAGGCAGTAGATTTAGACCTAGGCCTTGAAATTTTGCTCACCCTCCAAGAAGATGCTACTCAAGCATTATGGACTCTACCCATTAGATGGGCAAGAGAGGTCCAAGAGCAAGACTGGGGTGAGGAATCCATGTTATCTAGGCAAGGCCCAGATGAATTGCAGGGAGAATGTTACAAGTGGCTGTCTTAACACTGCACTGAGCTGAAGCCAAAGGTGATGAATCTAATCCTAGGGACATTTCTGCTACCTCCCCCAAACTGAGATCTGTTGGGAAGGGGAATGTGGGGATAGGAAAATTAGTTTTCATATATCTGTATCGTGCAACACCTGTAGAAATCCCCTTCCTGCAAGTGCTCGCACAAACTATTTTGCAAATGCAAGAATTAAGCCCTGACACTTAAGACTCTGAGTGGTACCATGTCTTAATCATCTTGGCCTGATCCAGAAGTTGTGCTCCGTGAGACCAATGGACTAATCCAATCAAACAAAGCAAGACTCTTAGAGGAGTTACCAACCAAACTGAGAATAAGCACCTGTCTTATCAGGGGTGCCCTAGCAACTTACTTCATGTTTATGAATGGCAGGACAAGAGAAGAATGCCTCAAGATGCCTCAAGAATCCTTCAGATTGGATATTAAGAAAAATTTCTTCACTGCAAGAATTGTTAAGCACTGGAACAGGCTGCCCAAGGAAGTAACTATTTTTGGAGGTCTCTAAAAAAATGTGCAGGCATGGTGCTTAGGGACATGGCTCTGTGATGGACTTGGCAGTGTTATTGGCAGTGGACTTCATGATCTAAAAGTTATTTTCCAACATAAATGATTCTATTAATACAAGCACAGAAGAATCTTGTGTCAAATTCTGGTTTTAATTGCCTCTGTGTAAATCTGTTATTCACAATCTCTGCCTGCAAGCTAACTGAATCAGGTTGTGTTTGGCCTATGGGAATTTATTATTTATTACTGTGAAGCCTGCTACAAGTTCTGCTGGTCCCCAAGGGACTGCATCTTCTTCATGAAGTCTGATAGAGACTTGGCTCCTATCCCCATTTTAATGAGTAGTCTTTTCCCATCTGTGGTTATTCTTGGAGCAGCTAGAACAGAAACTTTGTTAACTGCGTAGAATGGCTTTATGAATGCAGACAGGGAAAAGGATCTGTGATACCTCTTCTGTTCCTCAGTTTCTCAGAACAACGTTGGTCTTTACAAAGGAGGAAGGTCAGATGCAAGTTACAGATCAGGTTTGCAAGTTGTCACAATATCTGGGATTGTTCAAAGATGAGGTTTTTCTTCCAGGCACCTCTAGAAAAGGAATTATCTTGCTTACTTTCAACACTCCAAATGTCACCGAAGTAATTTTGATGTTCAGTGGCTAACTTGAAAGACATACAGTGTGACAACAAAACATTTGAAGTGCACAAGGTCTGCTTCAAAAATCGATATGGATCAATAGTGGCAGAGTTCATTAAAAAGACAATTTCTTTATTATGTTAGGAAAAGCATGATAGTTTCATTAGTAATAAAAAAAATTACTCTGTTAGAGTTTAAAGCTTAATGTATTAGTGTTTATATTACTCCTAAGGAATTGATATTTAGGCCTTTTTCTTGGATGTATCATAGTTGCTAGGTAACAGAGATGCCTGTGACATGATAATCTTTAGGGATCAAGACGGAAGAAAATTTTATCCAGTATGTGTGAATGATTGCTTTTTTCTCAGCCCCACTCCAGGAAAAAGAGAAGCTGGAAGAACACACTTTTAACAGTTCTTGGAAGAATGTTGTCAAGGTTATGGAGAATTCTGCCTGGTCCCCTCTATTAAAGTTTTAACATCAATGGAATTCATTGGAAGAATCAAATTCTTTTCTCACATTCCTTGAAAGTGACTCAAACCAGCAAAAAGGCAAAGGACCACCCCATTTGTCCCTCTGTAGTAAGCTCTGGTTTCATGGTCCCCTGTTGTTCTTTCAGCTGTCTTTCCAAACCCAAGGACCCTGTCCCGCAGCGGTTTCTGCAGGCTCAGTTCCTCCTCTCCTTCGACCATGGAGAAGAAGAGAGCACCAACGTCAGAGGGCAGGTGGCATGGCTGCAGTTTTGCTCCCTGATATCCAGCTGACAGAGTTCAGCTTTCAGATTTACAGGTGAGGCAGGCAGCAGGGGGGGGTTCTTTTTCCACTGTGCTCTGATGGCCTGTCAGTCACCCATCTAAGGTGATGAAAAAGTGCTAGAAGCAGGTTTTAATGTCATCAAGCACAAGCCATTAGCCTTAACTAGACAAGAGGAACAGCCTTCAGGGACCCATTGTTATCTCTAAAGGAGACAGAGGAAATGAAAATGTAACATGTCTCTGTGGGGCCTGTAGAGATCCGAGTTCACTTCTTTTAGTACCTTAGGAAAGGAAAACAGAGATGGATTTCGGCTTTTAGTGCTTTGCTACTAAGACTAATGGCTTCTCTTGCTCATAACAACTATATTATTCTGGTAACAATAAGAATTATTATCTAATAGTTTTTACATTGTTCTCCCCTTGTGCTCGCAGCTCTGGTGTATCTGTCACATGCTTGGTTGGAACACGGATAATGAATAGCTTACTTGACAAATTTCAACTTTCAGCTGGCAAAGAGCAAATGTCTTTCTCAGGTAAAGGTGTAAACACACTTCTTGGGGGGCTATCTCTATTTCTGTTGATTCTGAATGATGTCATTTCTGCCCCTTGTTCACATGGTTTACAAAGGTTTTCACAAAGTAAGACAAACTGATTTCAGCAGACATTTCACCACTTAATTTGCAAAGAGACATCAGCAGAAGTACCAGACTAAGGCCATCTGAACAGTTTCTTGAAAATACTGAGATGTGAACTCCATTGTGTCCTTATAACAGGTTACAAAAGTCACTTGTATCACTTTTGTTCCACAGGAATAGCAGTGTAACTCTAAGAATTACAAAGATTATTCTAGTTCAGGTAAAAAGAATTGGATCATTATTATTTTATAACATCCTATATGTGAGAATTCATGCCCATTTACAAGTAAACAAAAGAAATGGGGCAGGGGGGACTGAAGCCAAATCTCTTATATTTGTATTTATATAAATTTTGCAAAGAACCTTAGCTAAATATCTAGAGAATGCAATTCATTAAGTGCCAAGGCACATTAAGGCAGATATTGTAATGCCTGTGCTGTGTTTTACGTGCCTGGTTCCCAGAGGGAAATCCCAAACCCAGGATTAGATATTTACCTCTCCTAAGCAACTGACATTCATTAAGATGAATCCCAGCTCTGATTAGGCAGTGACATAAATACAACCAAAACTGCACAGAAAAGTGCCTCAACTCCCTTCCTTTCCAGAAGCTGAGATCCCACTTCAGAGCTAACAACAAGCAGTTAGGATCTGGAGCCCACATTTTTTCTCCTAGAGACCTCTTTTCAAAAAGTGTCCTGGTTCTGGCCAGGACAGAGTTAATTTTTGCAGTAGCCAGGAGGAGGCATGGAGAAGACCTGGATGTTATTCTATACCACTTTGCATCTTTTCTGGGGATGGGGGAAGGACTTTTTTCTAGGTCTGGTATTGTCTACCATTAGGGAGGTTCCATGTGATCACCTCTTTGTCACACCCTCTAACATAAGCATTGTTGCTGTTACTGATCATTTTCTTACCTCATTGTCATTTCCAGTAAGTTGTTCTTATCTCAACCCATGATCTTTACCTTTTCTACCTCCAATTCTCTTCTCCATCCAGGGGGAGGGGGAGCGAATGAGTGGCACATGGTTTGGAGAGTCTCAGTGGGACTACCAAATTGGGGAATACCATCCCTAAACCAAAACAAGAGCTGGGGAAAAAATTACTCTTTTTTGTCTGTCTCTCTACAGGAATGTGCAATGGAGATCACTCATCCTGCAGGCTCTGACCTAGGAAGTGGGAAGTTGGGATACCAGTCTCTCCTATTCTGCCACAGCTGAAACCTCACTACTCTCCTCACTCCCTTCTCCTCTAGACCCCCAAATGTTCGCTGAAAACACAAAAACAGCTGTGCACATGTGGTTTACAGGAAGTGCAGTCAGAGCACTGCTGGGGAGATGTCTCCAAGGCTGGATGGCCCAGATGCCTGGGGAATTAAGTGGGTGTAGGGCTGCCTCTGCCAAGGCTGCTGGAAGCAGCCTTGTGGGTACAAAAATACCTTCAGAGTTCAAAATCCAAGGGCTTTGCCCTGTATTTTTAAGTGTTAACCCAAGTCACTTGACCTCCGGACAGCAGGATGGCAATTTGGGGTTTAATAAACACCTATCTATATTCTAACCAGTCACAGGATAACCACTGAATCTGGCTCTTTGTTTTGCATCTAATAAGTACTACTGGGGGCTTGGGAGGATTTGAATAAATTTAAATAGGTAGTCATAAAATCTGAAGGCAAGAAACTAGGAGTATATCTTTATTGTTTCCAAATCAGGCCAAAAATAGACAAAATTGTTCCAGTTTATAAAACTTGATTGTAGGGTTTTCATTTTTTCCTAGATTTACATAAAAGGAGACTCAGTTTAAAATTTCCTATGTGTACTCTACCATTAGAAAAGATGAAGCAGATTCTTCTGTATTTGATTTATAATACATTTTTATGCATATATTGTCCAGCTGGCTAGATTAATAAATATACAGAGTGAATCACACATGCACAAGGCAATACTTTTTTGCAGTCATAAATACAAATTCCCTTTGGGATTATTATTTCCCTTTAGAAATATAGTCCCCAAAGACATGCAAATTTTCTGTAGGTAATCAGAATGACATGGAGTGAAATCCTGAATGATTTAACCAACTGCATAGGGCCATTCAATCTGATTCTCCACTGTACACTGCAAATGTTATCAAATGAAGGTGAGTGAAATCATAGCCGGAGCTCTTTTTGCTTGGCTTGTGGAAAATGATTGTTCAAAGTGGAAAGTCAAAGACATTTGGCTTTTGGCAGAATCAAGAACATTGAAAGAACTTTGCTTGTTATGTCCATGATGATATTGGGAAACATATACAACCTTCATGACTGCATCTGGTGATCTGAAAAGAGCTGCAATGAGCAATAAGGATGTCAATTTGTACTATCTGGATCTGCAAGAAATTTCACATTTAAGGGTCTGGGTGTTTTTTGAGTATGGAATAGGAGAAGGTATACTCCTGTAACACGTTTCAAGAGATGACTTACACACTACGTCTCTCTTGTTTCAATGATGATTTCCCATTTATATCTGCAATATATTTGAATAATACAACCACTGTAATCCTTTGATTTTATAAATAGGTACACTTATCTATGTATCTGTCCAGATATAAAAATATACCTTTCTGTCTAGAAGTGTCTCTCTGTGCACAGGTAGATAACCACAGCATTCACAGGATGGCACACAAACATGTCAATCTTGAGGCAGGCCTGAACCATGCACATCTCAAATATTCAGAGTAAACATCAGAAATTTTGTAGTCTGGAATCCATGGGAGCAATCAGCATTTCAAGCTTATGAGAAGTCATGGTGACACCATGTCACCAAAACTTTTACTTATAATGTTTTTACTTCACTTTTCATTTGAAATGAGTTATCAAAAATATGTGCCACTTTTTCACAATAGCTGTAACAGGGTGGTTTTATTTTTATTAAAAATTGTTCACACTATCTGGTACAGATACAAACAGCGACATTAATCACAGATTGGCCTGCTTATATCTTACCCTCATTTTTCAGGGGACTGGGCATTTCTTACCTAATGAAGCTGTTTAACAATTCTGCATTTGTCACAGTGTTACAGGAGCCCAGTAGTGCTGGCTGATGGCACCATTCTAAGGGCCTGCTGAACCAAGCTATTCAAACCTCCATTCATAGTGGTTGTTATGAAAAATGCAGTGTTTCAGCTTCTTTTTGTAATAATTAGGAAACTTTCTGCACTCTTTTTCCTTGGTCTAAATCTTGTTTTCCAATTTTGCATTTTCTCAAGCATTCAATACTTGTCCTCATTTTTCTTCCAGGCCAAAGAGAACAGTGATAAATTTGCTTTAAGGTTTGCTCTTAAAATCTTATATCTCTTTTTCCTGGGCCTAGAAGAGTCTCAGTGTAGGCTAGGCTGCCATGCAGGAGTTAAACAGAAACCTGAGGAAAAAAAGTCATTTTATCCAAGGCAGTGTTGTCTGAAGTAGCACAGGGGTGAGTTAGTGAGCATCATACTGACCAACATGCTGAGTGATGTTCATCCCAGAAGAGCTCCCTTAGGCTCAGTTAGTTCCTGCATTGTATATTAGTGGATCATAGCAGACATGGTGGGTGCTGTACTCTAACCTGTGCTAATATTTTACCATGACTTGAAGGACTAGATTCTTTCCTGAATTGATTGGGGAAGGCTTTTGTTATGACCTGAAATGCTTTTGTGCAACCCTAAGCTACCATCCTCATGATGGGAGGTGCATTCCCACCTGCAGCCCTGTGTGCAGTTCTGTTGCTTCCTATGTTCTCTGCAAAATATGAAGGACATGAAATTGTTGGAGCAAGTCCAGATGAGGGCCACAAAGGTGATCAGAGGGCTGGAGCACCTCCCCTGTGATGACAGGCTGAGGAATAAAGCGCTGTTCAGCCTGGAGAAGAGAAGGTTGAGTGGAGACCTCATGGCAACCTTCCAGTATCTGAAGGGGGCCTACAGGGAAGCTGGAGCGGAACTCTCATCAGGAGCTGTAGTGATGGGACAAGGAGTAATGGGCACAAACAGAAAGAGGGGAAATTTAGGCTACATATTTGGAAAAAATTCTTTACTGTGAGGGGGATAAGATACTGGAACAGATTGTCCAGGGAGGTTGCGGACGACCCAACCCTGGAAGTGTTTAAGGCCAGGTTGGATAAGGCCTTGAGCAACCTGGTCTAGCAGAAGGTATCTCTGCCCATGGCAAGGGGACTGTGAGTAGATGATCTTTAAGGTCCCTTCCAACCTTTAACATTCTATGAGTCTGTGACCTGGATGGAGGAGATTTTCCTCTTAGACAATATGCTTTTGCTGTTGTTCTTCTGTGATTAGTGATAAACCTGTCAACTTGACTTCTTAAGCACCTAGTAATAACAGGTCAGCATTCATATGTGATATTGGGCAAAATAAAATTCAGTGAGAAACCAGAGGAATTTTCATGCTCCTAAGAGGGAAATTATTTTAAGCATTCTGGAAAGTACTTTTACCTTTTCCTTTTCATTTGCTCTGACTGATTTTGTGACTTTCATTTTCCTAATGATGACCAGAGGCAAAAGCAGATGACAGAAGATTCTCATGTCAGGCAGAGCAGGTTCTGCTCTGATCACAGAAGAGAGACATAATTAAAGCCCTGTCACTAGAATGGTGCTGTTATTTGTCACACAGGAGAGATTCTTCAACACAGAAAGATTTGTACAGCCTGTTGGTGTAAGTTCAGGGACAAACACCCAACTGTGCATCTGCAGGCAATTTTCACAGCAAGTGTTAATGTCAATTGAAATATGAATGCACTGATCAATAAACTAGCAGATTCAAGTCTTGTTGCCAACAGAGAGAAATTTCTGGCTTAAAGGAAGAGAAAACTTATAAATCCTAAATAATCTGATCCTGGAATTATTTTTATAATTTGCCTGTGATGTTTTAACTCAGGTTATCATTTTCTGATGAAGAACGAGATTGTTCCCACTCTCTGAAGTGTGAACTTCAAATTAATTCTAGAATTTAAGTAATCCTGCAACTAGTTTTAACTCTTCTTTGAATTTTAAAGGTTTATTCACAGTAATGTATTTGACACCAGTTTTGAATAGCAAGTTCAGAACCTGGAATAGTCAAAAGTTTCTGCTTTTAGAGTGGTGGAATACTTGCTTCATTTATAAAAATTGCACATAAAGTCTGTTTAATACATTGTTCTAGTTACTATGACTACGTCTAATAAATGTTTGTATACTGTAGACACTGCAGTGTCTACATCCAGTTAAAATCCCTTTATTGACATTTGCTTCCTGCTGCATTTGGCACAATAAACTGAAGTCAGGAACAATTATGATTTTAAAGGAAACAGATATCCCATGTTCACACTTTCAAACCTGTTTTTTCAAAATTCCAGGTGGTTAGAGTAGCACATACACAATTAGAGCATCTACAATTATTTCAGTCATTTATGGAGCAGTTGGTAGGAGGGCTGATGCCTGATTTGTGCCCACAAACAGATGCTCAGGCAAGATTTAGTACCCAGCTTGGTAGTGTTAGCTGTGTTAAAGTACAGATTCCTAACAACCCGTAGCACTAAAGGTTTTATACGTTCTACTTCACATCTAATTACTTTCCCTGGAAATATCACAGGCAACAGATACAAATCGAGACTGAATTTTAGGAGAAACTTCTTCGCAAGAAGGGCAGTGAAGTACTAGAGAAAGGCTGCCCACAGGAATGTGGGCTTTTCATCCCTGGTGGTTTTCAGGTGTTGGCTAAACAGTCATGGCTGACCTGATCTGGTGGTGGCAACACACAACCACAGTGGGAAGGAATGCACATGGACCATCAAAGCCTCTTCTAAGCAACATTTTAATGACTTCTTTTTGGTTTTTAAACTTAAGACATTCTATTGTGTGAATTGGATGCTGTAAGTTTAATATTCCTGTACATTCACATATGCCTGTATCTGTGCACATACATATGTGTACACATGTACAAATTGCTAGTAGAAATACAACCTGTACTTTTAAGAACACTAGCTATGCATGCATTTTCATTAAAACCTCTGCAGACCAGTAGGTCCCAAACAAGGACTTCTAAATATCCGCTTGACATATGTCTGTGTATTAATTTTGCTCAAATTGTGGTTGTGGCCTCCACTGGGGTTTGCAAGATGACTCAGGGAAGGGAGGATTGCAAAACATAGAGTGCAGCTGTCAGCAGCAGCTCAGGTCCTCCAGGGTGGAGGCATGAGCATAACCAGCTGCTGCACACATTTTAGCTGGTTCTTACTCTCCTGCCCAGAAGGAACTGAACATCTGCTGGCTCAGGAGATGACAAAAATATAAGATAAAAGTGTGTCACATTTTCTAGGGTTTTGAGAGGCACTGATGCTATCTGTCACTTGAAATGCAAGACTTCTGAGTTCTAATGTTAGATGCATTGGATATATCTATTAGCACTGGACTCCAAGCCTCTCTCCGTAAGGGTGGGATGGTTTCGACAAGACTAGGCTGAGAGTAAAGAATGCCCAAAAAGGAGCAGCTCCTTTGAGCAACACCAAGAAATCTTTGAGTATCTGGAATGCCACGAGAAGGGGAGTAGGCTTCCGTGGAACAAGATAAATCTTCCATTAAGCGAATTTTGCTGTGCTAGGATGATGCTAATTTCCAGTGCACATTTTGATGGGAAGAAATCAACATTTTAATTGAAGAGTTGGTTTTGCTCTAAGTCTCTCAGGCACTGCAATGTCACCTGCAGATAAATTAACCTTCAGGCCACTACTTCTTGTTCTTTAGTCAAAACCAAATACTTCTGAAAGTTTGATAAAGTCTACTTTAAGAAGCACAAAGAACAGGCAGAATTCTGCTTTCTGAATTTCTACTTTCAGAAATATTTACTAGTCTCAAAAGATACTAAATTTTAGATTTATTAATCTGTTTATAAAATTTATGGTAAAAGAAACAATAACGTTTAGCACACTCACTAGCCACCATTCTTGTGGCCAATGCGTCTGTTTAAGGATAGGTTTGGACTTTTCTTATGTAGAAATCTTCCAGCTGCCAAGTAAACAGAAGTGGCAATGCAGCATAAAAATTTTTCAAACACTGCTGAGCATTTATTATTGTGACTGACCTGTAGCACGGGACAGAAATATATCGTAAATATATTTGTAAAATTCAAAATTTACTTAATATTAATGTAATTGTTCTAAACACTATTTGTTCCCATCTCTAAATCCTTCCTCCCAAATCCTTCTGTTTCCTGTCCTCTATTCTCAGCTAGGACATCCCTTGCAAAACCGAAGCTTGGCCTCTCTGGTGCACACCAAACCACACACCTTTTCATTCACCTCTCCCTGATCCCTGTTATGTATGGCTCACTGCCCAGGACCTGCTCTTTCCCAGATCTCAGTTTTCCAGTACATCCCACCTACCTCAGCAGGATTTTGGCAGGAGGGGGACAGTGAGAACTGGCAGCTGGCAAACAGCAGCTCCCAGCAGATGCACAGTGCAGGGAAGGAAGGAAATTCTGTAGCAAATGGTGCAGATGGAGCCTGACCTTATTGTGTTCACGTGGCCCTGCCATTCAATGAAAAAATCCTTTCCTTAGTCCTGAGGTGCTCTTTCTGTGGCTGCTGCAGACCCAAGGCTAGTCAACATCTCATTGCACAACCGAACAATAAAATTTGCTTTCTTAAGTGTCAGATTTGCCACAGGTTTAGTCTGTCATGAGGAACAATAGCTTCTGCGCGTGTGAAGAAGTAACCCTTAGAAGCAGTAAAATAATGTGAAATTTCTAAGAGTTACTTTTACAAGTTGTTAGGTAGGAAAGAGTTTCAGATGAAAATGCCTGAATGTCTCTTTTTTTGTTTGTTAATTTTTTTTAATAAACACAGCTACCTTATTGCCACAGATGCTGACTAGCAAGGCACACAAGAGTGTATGCAACAAACTGTGCTAGCAAGCAAAAAAAACATCCAGACTCTATCTTTAAGAAACATGTTACATCCTCATAAAAGTCCCTCTAGGACAATTTATTAAATTATATTTTTTATTTAGTCTCAGCCTATAACTTCCTATTTACTTGGAATTGTAGTTTGTGATTTATTTCCAGTCTTGTGTTTGCTTTCTTCTCTATTTCTTTTTTTCCAAATTATTTCAATGACTTATAAAAGCTGATAGGGAAGTTCATTCCAAGACTGAAGTTAATGAAGGCAGCAGATCTTGATTCCTTACAGAATTAGAAAGCTGTGTCCATGGAAACAAAAAGAGAAGTAAAACCTGAGATTCTGTTTTTCTTCTCTGCTGTACAATATGAGGAGAAATAATCAGTTTAGTGATATCTGAGGACAAATATTTTGTTGTGGCAATTCCAAGACATGAGGTGCCAGGAAACTAGCATCAGACAAGCTCCAAATGATGACACATTCTGAAAAGTAACACCTGCCATTTCCCCAACTTATGTGACTTGGCGTGCAGCTTTCCAGCAAGTAACCCTAAGCCATTGATCTGTAGGTTGGTAGCTATTGCTTCAGCACAAAACCAGAAATTAGTTTTGGTACTGACTCATGGAAGTATGTCATGATAGCTCTTTAAGCCACAAGTTAATGCATTACCACAACTTTCTAATGTTGCTATTGTCCCAAGCATGGTTTGGGACTTTATCTCCATCACACAGCTACTTATATTTTATTTATTACTGTGATCTAGAAGGTGCCAGCACATTTTGTGATGATATGTCAGCAAGACTGACCTGGGGTGGCTTTTTTCACCAACTGTGTTTTTAAGTTTGCAGATTTTTAATTTTCTATTGAGAACTATGGGCAGATACCAGTTTCCTCTCTCCAGAGAACATTATATTTATAGTACATATTTAAAAAATTTTTGTTTAAAGAAATATCATCCTAACAGGCTAACTTCTCTCACTCACTTCCCTCTAACATCACTCTCAAAAGCCTTGTAACATCTCTCTTACTCTTTATTTAGAAACATTGGCCTCCCATCCTTTTACTTTTCCCTAGAGAACACAGAGCTTCTTTCCCTACTCTTTTTAAATAGGTTGGTTTTTCTCTATTGCTCTTGGAGCAGTGTACTGAATCTTCTCTGTTGCCACAGATAGAAGTCAGCCTCCTCATCTTAAACCCATGAAAGTTTATATCCACTTGGTAAAGTTGGAGGAACAATTTAACAGATGAAGTCACAGCTATAAAAGATGAGTCACACTGAGGTAAAACACAGCCCCCACCTCCCCCACATATACCCATACATACTGGTCATGAAGGGAGTAGTTAGTAAAAACTAAGCCTCATCACCTACTCCAGGTACAGTTTTCCTCTCAAAATTTTCAGTTCTTCCAAGCTGGGACGGCAGGAACAAACAGCCCAAATATCATTTTGATCAGTAACTCAGACTCCACAAGACTACTACACACCTACTGTTTTTCTCTCTATGTTTTCAGCTAGTGCACCCAATCCAACCATTCCTTCCTTCCTTCCTTCAACTGTCTTGGTAGCTCCAATAAAAGCAACTCTGCTTATTTCAAATATAGAACCCATTTATCCAGCTCTACTTTATGAATGCAACTCCAGCAATTTTCTGAGGCCTGACTGACTCTACCTCAGAATAATCTGAACAACTTGATGATGAAGTAGAAGTCCAGCAAATGATCAGCACAAGAACAGCAGTAAGGTCTTCTCTGGTTTAAAAATCAAGTTTTTGATATTCATCTACCCTAATGACTAGAACTGAGGACATATTGAGCTATAACAAAAGCAATGGTAATTTTTCCCTTAAATTATGCTGAGTAGCTTGAGCTAACTTAGTTGGAAAAATGCCTGTACTCCATCCTAGTCTGAAAAAATCCCCAAAGCTGAATCTAGAACTGGTAAAACTACAGGAGTGTCTTTTAAGCACTCCAAAAAAACCCCTGTCTATGCCAATCATGTCAGTGATTAATTTCCTTTGCACAGACTTCAACATATGTCTTCCCCTGAAAACAATAAGACAAATACTTGTCTTGTAGCAAGAACATATTCTGCTAAAAATGGCCCATAATCACACCTTTTCAACTCTTAAAGACTTCATCTTTTAGATATCTTTGGGATATCTTCTGCATGAAGTCCTTCAATAGAAATTACCCAAACACTTCTTCACACTATTTGAACATATTTCATTTCTATCCTTAGAGGGTCATTACCTTAATTGCAGTGTCAGAGATGTCCAGAGGGGGCTGAACAACACGACTCCCAAACTGGAGGCAGCATTGTGTTTTAGGGTAGTGCAAGGCTCGCCTTGGGCTAATTAGCTCTGATTCAGGGGCACAAGAGTGTGCTAATAGCTATGCTGCTGGAGGGGTCCCCAGATAAGTCATACACAGAGCTAGTTTATGTACCTGAGCTCTCTAGACAAATCTGCAGCATAATTTTTTACTCACACTCCAAAGAAAACTTTTTAGAAGTCCAGGATTATGAAGTCCTTGGCTTTCCTTTAAAATTCTTTCTGACAATTCCTCCAATTAGTCATATGTGACTTCATATTTAATAGCTATAATTAATTCATAATTTATCCTGTGATTTGTGATCTACATGAATAGTTTAGCTTTTCCTGGATAGGATAGTTACCCCAGTCAATACTTTCCTCATTATTCCATAGAAGCAATTCACATGGTAAAAGAAAGATTAAATTCTGGAGAGTGTTGAAACATCCTGCTTTTGAAAGAGTAGTTAAAGTATTTAAAATTGTTCTTTGCCTGAGGACAACAACAAGAAGCCTTTCTGGTTCAAGAGCTTTATTTCTCCTACTTTGCTTTTTTTCAGCTTGTTTCTGGTAACATCTCAATTTCTTTGTGTAATTCTTCTTCCTACGGAGGAAAAAAAAATCTTTCCTGTATCTACTCGTTTATTTTCCCTTATATGGTGAAAACTGATGTAATGTTTTAGCAATGTCTTTACAAACAAAGACATTGCCACCTTTTGGAACCCTGATAGTCTCTTTCAGATGTTTCCTGTTTTCCCATAATAAAAATGACTTGATGTGTTTTTGATTCCTGTGCAGTCTTGTTTTCTGTTAGCACCACCTGGTTTACAGCTATGCCGCCATGTCATTCCTGAAGTGACAGTCTGCTTAGGCTGGCTGTCGGTCCTGAAGTACAAACAGACCACACATGCAGAGTTCCAAAGGCCAAATACACTACTAACTTAACTATGACTACTCAGGAAAGTCCACTCAGAGCACACTTAAAACTTTAATCCATAGATCATGCTTTCATTGCACTATAGCTTTTTTTCATTGTTCTATCTTTAAGGTCATTCCAGACAAGTTTCAGTGTCTTCCTTTATCCTCTATCATTTGGTTCTTGAATTGTGATTTCAACAATCTGAAAATCAACTTTCAAATTTAGCATTGTTCACAATTTTCAGCAAAGGTACCAAGAACATAGAACATGGAGTAAAAACAAGGAAGATGACTAATCTTTGGCTACATTTTTGCATTTTTTCCTTTTTAAATCTTGTTAGCTTTTTAAAGTGTATCACAAATTATTCATCCTTTTCTCCCCCAGCTGCTCAAAATGGGTCTTCTCTAATTTCTTTTCTTGCCCTGGCCAATTTTGCTGCTTTTAGAATTCTCTTTCATCTATATTTCTCCACCCTTGAACAAAATGGTTAACAGTATTAAGTTAGAGATTTGCTTAGGCATGATTATCCAAGGCTGCAGTCTTGGTTTATTGGGATACTCATGATCAAAGTCCATATTTTAACTTTCCTGATGACTTCACTAACATCCCGTTATCTATCTAACTCTTTGGCAACAACTCATCCTGTTATCAGTTTGAATGACAGTTATTTCCTAGTTTCATAAGTTATTTTATGTTGGGAATCTCTGTCTTTCAGTTTTCAGCCTGCCATTTTTCTACATTCTCTTTGCCACTTATAAAAACATCGTCTGGAAGAAGTTGTTTCTTTGGCAGACAAATAGCAGAACATCACAGTATAAGTGATGTACTTTGGTTGACCAAAAATCAAGCCAAATTTACCAATCTTGATAATGCATAGCAAAAGTTCTTTAAGAATAGCAGAAGCATATGCAGTTAATTCAGTGATCTTTCCCAAGGTATCCAGCCTGCTTCTGACAGTCAGCTTATGGATTGCCTGAGCCAGAGGTTCCATCAAGTAGACAAGTGTCTTCTTGCAAGGATTTGTTTGATCCCTTTCAGAGCACATGTAAGTGTTTGGCTTTCAGAGTATCCTGTGGCAATGAGTTCCACTATGCATGCATGTGTTGTGTGGAAACAATATGTTGAGGGAAAAATTCCTTTTTCTGTGTGTGTTTTAAACCCAGTCACTTAATTGGGCATGCTCTAGTTTCCAAATTGCTATTTCAAATATTGAATTACAGTTCCAAGTTTTTCTTCCTTTCACCCTATACAATATTTCAATTTCTTCCATAAGCCCCAGCTCCTTTTTAAATTCAAATCCTCACCCATTTAATCTTCCTCTACCTGGCAGGAGGTGAATAACCATTTCCAAAAGGCATCCAGGAACACCTCCAGTGAACCCACAGGTATTTGATTTGGGGACCAATGCTCAGTTTCCAAATATCACCTCTCAGCTGTAAGACACCTAGTGATGCTCTGCATTACTCTCCAGCAACCTGTGTGACTCACTTTTAGACTTCTTACAAGCTCTTTAATGTCTCAAAAGAGTGGGGTTGCTTTTCAGCTTACTCTGTCAGAGGAGACTTGCAGCTTTAAGCTGTGAATCAGAACCTTTAGCAAAAATTTGTAAAGGGAGAGCACAGCACAACATGGCAAAGTCCATCAGGTCTTGGAGCTGAACTGAGCTTTTGGAACGCACGAGTAAGCAGCCAAGCAAGCATTTATGTAGTACTCAGCCATCTCTCTACTGCCATATTGCTTAAGAAAAACGTGCAATTACTCCAGCAAGCAGTTTTACATGATATGTAGGCAGACTGTCTGTGCTACACTTTAACAGCCTCTAGCTATAAATAACATTATTAGGAAAGCACATTGCCTTAGAAGGAGAGAACAGAGATAATCACCTTTCTGACTGTCTAGAAACATATTTAGGTTTCATGTTTAAAGATTAAAAATAGACTCAACAAATGCCTTCGGTTTTTGACACTGGGTTAAACTTCTTACCCAAATGATACAATTGACACAATAATGCCAAGAGTATTTTAGAAATTTTAAAACCCATTAAAATACTAGTCAAAAATGTGAAACCTTAAAAGGCTTTTTAATTAAAAGGTGAAAATTAGGGTAATGACACATTTGTCCCGGGAGATAAAACACAGGCAGCTGACACAACTACTTCCCTGCTGTGTACACGTACCACTCTCTCAATGGGCACCACCGCCCTGAACCTCAGACAGCTGAACTGCCACAGATTTCAGCCTGGGTTTCCATCCAGCATTTGGAATGGTTTATGCAAAATGTCAGCCTGCAAATTCTGTCTGATTTTGAGGGGGACATTCTGCATGAGTCCCTGCCACATCAGGGATATTACGGGCTGAAGCCATGTCCCTGCTATGTCCAAGGATCACATGGGGGGGCTACTTGGTATGTGCTGCACTGTCCTCTTCTTGAAGCAAAATAGAAAATCAGTAGCTGCAGCCTAAGACTCACATCTTTCCTGCTCTCACACCTTCAATTCTTCCTTCTTTACATGGTAGGAAGAAAAACCCTGAGCCCCGTGGCTCTGCTTTTGCTCTTGTGCCACTGTGCTCCTTCACCCCTCTTCAAACACCATTGGCCCATGGACATGCTGGCCTGCTGGAAAAGCCAAGTGTCCCTCCTGGCAGAGCCTAACCTGGAGAGCCTGACAGCCATTTGGTCAGCAAGCATCTCCCCAGGAAGCTGTGTAACCACACAGCATGCAGCTCCCTATGGATAGCCATTGTAGCATACGTTCTGACCCAAGAAAGTGGATATAGCTTTGTGGTAAGCTAAATGAGCAAGTGTTCACTGGATCCTGATTAACCCAGCCACTCTCCCGTCTTGCACTGTGTGGATGTTGATGCCACAGCTTTCATCAGCATTGTTGGGATGCACAGAAAAGTCTGCACCAGGAGCTTGTGGCATACGCCACTGGGGCCATTGCAGCCCTTCGTGTTGTTTCTTTTTGTTTGGTCCATCAAAGGTCCATGTAGCCTCAGAAACAGCAGCATCACTTCAAAGCCTGCCAGCCTGACCTGTGCCCAGCTGAAACCAGCAGCAGGTGGTCAGGTGGAATTTGGCCAGGTGGACGTGCATATCTTTGTGGAAAAACTTAATTGGCCACAAGAAATGAACTAGTGAAATACCTATCAAACTAGGTCAACTAGGTTGGACTTCCACTTTCTGTTTGTAAAAATGCGAAATAAACAGATGCACACACTGAACCACATCACCTTGGGAAATAACAAGCCAGCCAAGTAACTGGCCTCCAGCCCATACAGGATATTCATTCACACAGGATACCTGTGTTGAGCACTCCTTGCTATAAATTTTGTTTAGGTTGTTTTCTTGACAGAAGGTTAATCCCACACCCAGGCACTCCCCATATGTTCTCAGCAAAGTTGTAAAACAAGCTCTCTGAGTCAGGAGTTACACATTGAGGGTAAATACACCTGATAATGACACACAGCCTCCCCAAAGCAATACGTCCTACGAGGATATCTGGTGCGGTACTTCATTGGTATGCATGCTCTTGTGTAAGTGCCAGGTGAGATCTCCCATGTGGGATGAATTATTTTTATAATTTATAAGGAGTATAAACAAGGCAAAACAATCTTTATTTTTGTCTTCATCATTTGATTCCTCTGAAATTAAATATTTGCACTTTCTGTTGAATATCACACAATTGCCTCTGCAAGTTCACCTAGCCAGAACAACTGATTCTTGATCTTCATGCCTTTCCAAACTTTATAGTAGCTGACCTGTTACGGCTCTTTATCTCAATTATTTCAAGGAGAGAATGGCCACAAATAGAGATGTATGTAAACAGAAACACCGAAGACATAAAACACCACCTTTATGTTAATGGCTATTTCACATATATACAATACTAACCGAGTAGTTGAGAATACAAGTAACATCCAAGTTAAAAACAAACAGCTTCATTACAAGCTGGGCAGTAAACAGACAGCTGGCTTTTAAAGGATATTCTACTTCCTGCTCCTTTGCACATATGTAATGTTTATTTTAAATTTCTATGGGCTTATGCAAACTGGACAGCTCTACAAACTTCTGATTAGATTGTTTAACTTTCCAGTGAGTGAGTGGTACAAATCTCTCTTTATGACAAAACCCAGAAGCTAAACATATTGCAGACTCCTGCCATAGAGATTTGGCTCCTTAATTTGAACTGCAGTAGCTCAAGGTCCTGGTGGGATGGTGAAGAAAGAATCATCATCCTTGCTTACCCACAACATTCAGCCAGTGGATAATATTTGATATGTTGAATTTTTGCTCATTTGATTCTCAAAACATCCATTTTGCAATTACTAAACAAGGAAATTAGAAGCTTCATAGTAAGATCTTTCTTTAGTTAAACCAATTTCTCTTCAGATGATGAGATCATTTTGACCAAACACAGTACCTCTAAAGCAAGGTGGGTTACACAGTCTTTTAGCATGAGCATTTCTAATAGCATTTTTTAAATTAGTTTTAGTTGCTATTCATTTCTATGAATATTTCTGATCAAGTCTCCTTTCTTATTCGGGGCATGACCCAACACTCAGCAAAATAGATGGAGACCTTTACAGTAATTTCAGTGGGAGCTAAAGTGATCCCTAAAGATCAATTAGCAGGTCATTGTTTAGTTATGTGTGAAGCTCTTCTGGGATGCATTTTACGACTATTTTGTTGGAGCCATCCAGAAACCGGGGATTTGTTTCCTGTAATTCATAGCCCCATTGGGCAATGCAGTAGAATGCATTGTGAGAGCTAATGTGAGCACCAATATCTAGATAAATACCTCGTTTATTCAATACCATCAGGACTCTTGAAAAGAACACCCCATAAATCCTTAATGACAAGTACCAAAAATAAGTGTCACTGAGACACACTGGATCAGTGCAGAAAGCAAACACAGTATCATATTCTGAGATCTTTAGAGCAGTGTTTAATTATTACACCTGAAAAGAGTACTCTCTTTCTTTGAAGGTGACATTTACATAGATCATAAAATGCAGTCACCCAAATAGAATAGATGTGGGGAAGCCAATGCAGGGAAAAAGATGCCTCACTCTTTTGTATTGCCTCCCAGCGTAGGGAGTTAAAGAGATTCCAACCTCTAGATAATCCACCTTTGTCTAGAACTAAACACCAACACTTCTCATGTTTTTTCATTGAATCAGCAATAGTATCTAAATAGTATTTTGATGAAATATTAGTTAGATATGTGGGGAAAAATGAAGAAATCTAGTAAGGCACAACATGTGTTTACCATGCCAGTCTACTCAGATATCTTTATTTGCTAAGTGTCTTTCAGGATGAATGAAAGGTGGGTAAATTATTGGAGAAGTGTTCCTGGGAAATTATTAATTCAGCAACAAAGAGATAGTGGGTACTGTTGAAAAGAGAACTTCTGGCTAGAGGAAGACTAACAAAGGAGTTTCTAAAAGATCAGTCAGGCCCTTCTAAAAGGGCCTATCTTCTTCAATATTGTCACCAGAGAATTTGGCACAGAAATAGAAATGAGCTATTGACAGCTAGTGACAATACTTATTTGAACGTATTTGTCATTACAGTGAGGGAACAGGCTATTTTAAAGGAAGAGGTGGACAACTTTGAGGGCTAGAGTATTAGAAATGGCATAAAATGCAACATTATTATTGCAAAGCATTTCAATTACTAACGAGATTTTTTTTTCTTAAACACACTACTTGGAAATAAATGAGAGAGAGAAATAACTGAGAGCACCAGTTGCTCACAGGATGATTATGATCCATCAAGTGATCTGACTATGAAGAAGGTAAGCACAATCCTCATAAATCTTTTTTTTCCAGGAGAGATAAGAAACTATTAACTAACAGGTTGTTGGAAGGAATCAGAAGGATTCTTTGTACTTGTGAAACCTCCTCTGTATATAGTTCTGATTGCTTGTGTTCAAGAAAGCTGAATGCAAGCTGAAAGAAATATACTGAACAAAGCAATGACAAGCAACTGAAAGCACTTAACTTTTATAACAAAACAAGAACTGTGAGGTGACGTTTGCTGCACCTTGGGGTTAAACAAGGAAAGAGAGAAAAGTAGTAGAGCTAGACAATGCCAGGATGATTAAGGCCATGAAGTATAAATTGGTCATGGGTGAACATAGCCTAGAAATTAGGAAAAATTTTGTAACCATGAGCATATTATGACCTGGAACAGCTTTTTTCCTAGAAGTGTGGAACCATACTTTTGCAATGGAGCTTAAACACTCTATAAAGAGAATATAATGTGGCCACCTGAGGTAGCAGAGATTTGCACTTCCTTGCTAAAGTTTTATATACATTGATTTCAGCCTTCCCTTCACTTAAAATCTCCTGGGGTGATTTTGATGAGTAGTTAGATGAATCTGGGTCACTCATGGGCCCAGCTGTAGTTTTGCCACCAGCCCTTGAGGCTGATGACTGGTTACAGCAAGTTCAAGAACAGATTAGCAGTCAGACTGTGAGCCAGAGGTGGGATGGATGTAATCTTTGCTGGAAGATTTTCATTTGCTGCAGCACCACACAGTATGAACTGCATTGAAAAGATGGAACAAATTCTCTTGTTCATATTTACCTTCATAAATGTAACCCATTACATGGACTGACGCACAAGTATTTTCAAAGGAGAGAATAATTCATACTCTCAACTTATTTCCGCTAGCAGACGAACCTAGGGGGATTTTCTGTAAATATTAAAAATGCTTTACAAAGGTATAAAATGAAGTGATAGTGGTGTTTTTTCAATAAACTCTTCTTGGTATCGCCAATACTTCTGTTCAGATCTATAGTCTTGCTGGGCTTCTGTGTGGTTTAATTGTAAAAGCAACAATTCTCACAGGTTGTTGGAGGGATTCAGACACCAGCAGTAATTTTTGTACAGTTTATGTTCATTAGCAATCTTCTCTTTTGCTGACATTTATGTCATGTGCCATTCATAGTGTTGTGTGAAGTACTGTTACCTTTGTTTTACCCATATACTATATGAGTTACTGAAAAAAAAATTACAGTAATACTGTGAAGAGACCACAGGCAAGATCTCCCAAGTTCTGGAGTAGCATTTCATCCGTTGAATAAACCTTCACTTTCATCCTAGAAAACTTCAGCTGAGGCTACCAAGGGCTCCTGCATGTAAAATGCCAAGGAGATTCATGCCTGGAATAGAAAGTACACAGTGAAGCCACATATGTTTCTCACCTGTGCAGCTGAGATGACAAACAGAAAGCCATCAATACTTCCTACAACATAGAAGAGATGTAGCAACAGAAGGACTCTTGGCACTGAAGCCTGTTAATTTTGGCTCTCTGAATAAAGGCTTGCGCTCTCCTACAAAAAAAAGACATTTTGTTTCTGTTGTAAGAGGGGCAGTGTAAAAAAGGACCCAGGCAAATACACAAGAGAGCTTAGAGAAGGAAACCTCTGAGGCACTATGTGTTTCAGATCTTTATCAACGATTTAACTTGTCTGTGGCAAGGAGCTGTTGTTTATAGACCTCATGTTCCTCTCTGATGAGTGATTTGGGCTGCGTTAATTTACAGAGTGAATGGTCTGACTATGTTTTGAGTTATCTGCTTTGCCTACTTGCCCTGTAGAAATCATCAATAAGTTTTTCCAGTGAGATACTCTCTGTCACTTCTCAAGCTTTGGCTTATGTCCTCTGTTCAGGCTTAAGCACCTATTAGAAATACAGAATAAGGTTATACTCATGCTCCTTTTAGGGACATGAGTCTGTAAGATGCCTGAATGTCCAGGACCAGCTACTAGAGTTACACACCTCTGACAGGGAATCTGAACAGCCCGCTTACTGAGCCAGTCATTTAATCATTAAGAAACAACAAAAATAGTGTTGTGTTTGAAATTACCTTTTCACTGAGCTGTGCCTGTGAAACAACTGCAGAGAAAATTCTTGCAATATCCTTGAGGTTCAAATTCCCAGATTCTCACCGGTTGACAGGGTGAATATGCACTTTTTCCTTACATGAAGAAGGAAATTATCTTTTCTATTACTGCCTAGTGATTCTAGTGTGTTTGTTTTTTTTCTTTGCCTGCAGACAATTAGAGCCATATCTCCCCTGCAAAGTGGGATTATATGGATAAGCACATTATCGATTAGGCTGGACCTGAGAAGACTCCACTCCACCTCTACTAACTATGAAACAAAGTAAAGACTGGTGAGAAAGGGAAGGAATGGCTCTATGGTCCTAGTAGTCAGCCTGTCCCTTTATAGTACAGCCCTGCAAAGTGACCATTACAAAGTCGTTGCAGTTCTAGTGCCTTCTGAACAGTGGCATCACTGACAGAAGAGAAGGATCTTCTTGTGAGTGGAGTTTAAAGCCTCTAATGCTGAGAAGGGCTCCATATCTTCTAGACAGGAAATATAAATATTATATAAAAGCTGGACTCCCAAATCTCTAGGTTTTGAGAAGAGAGGGACCAACACTGTTTTCTGAGACCCTTTATGCTACCAGAGTATATAAAGGAGCATGAGTCTCATGAGGAACTTAGATGGTAGAACAACTACTGCTGGTCTCAGATGAGACTTGTGAGACCATTTTCTCAAATGAGATATCTGTGAAAAAGCACAAGCATGTAACTCTAACCACCAGGAAAATTTCAGGTTAAAGAGGTAAGCACACACTGACAGCATTTTTTCTACTCAACAGGATTTTCTATCATGATTTTAAGTTAAGCTCCTCAGAGGAAATTTGTTCCTTCTTTAGGATTAAAATCTTTGTGGCACAAAGATTGTAGTCCAGGCACATGCATTAGCTGTAATGTCCAATATTAAAAAAATAAGCATAAATTGTCAGCTTTGTCCACAAAGAAAGTGCAAACACCAAAGGTCTCTCGAGGCTGTTCCTCTGGATATGCACCATGTCAGATGTTGAATCCTGCTGACTTCAGAGGCATATAACTAATACCAAATCTTCACCACATGCATCTAAATGGCTTTGCTTTATACACATTATCATCCATTAACTCACCTCAGCTGACTTAAGTATTGAAAGTGTAAGTGGAGCTAAAGTGGTAAATAATGTGTAACACTCTGTTGTTCCCTAGACAAAAGCCTCTTGGCGTAATTGTTTGAACTGTGCCTGTTGGTACTGGAGATGTCATGGTGTCAGTGTCTCCTGGACATTGGGGTGACATTCATTGTGAATACACAAACCTGATGAGAAGGCATAAAGAAATCACACTTAGAGGAACATCCATTTCACCCTGGTAACACTACATTTTTGAGAAAAACTGGCAGAAACCAGCTTGAGGAACAGCTTCGCCCTGCTTGGCACCTGTGTTATTTGCCAGCTGCCAGCAGAGATCCAAGGTGATTTCACCATCACCTTCCTTATAGCCTCATTTCCTGAGGAACTTGAGCTTCTCTAGTCATCCTGTCCATCCATTTGTATTTCGGATTGCCTGTCATTTGTCTCCTACCCCTTTTAAACCTGACAACTGCTCACAATCACATTGGGCAAAAAGGGAGAATTTCCGGTGAAATATGAGTTCCTACAAGACTTGTGGAAGCCTACAGGTGGATAGAGGAAAGCAACTAATACAAATTGGAGGGAGGAGATCCAGAGAAAAGTTTCAATATGAGAGCCCCAAGACCTTCTGGCTGGAAAATCACCTTGCATGTATCTGTTTTCTGATCAGCATGAAAGAAAGGGCCACAGTGTCTGCAGCACTGAGCTACCTCAGCTCATAGTTAAGGGACAGGGGGTTGAAATAAGGTGAAGAAAAAACAGAGAAATTGAGGAAATGGATTAATGTGAGGATGTGTAGCAGACGTGAGGGAACTGGGGAAAACTTATGGACTTTTGAGAGAAACTATGATCATCATGGGAAGGTCAAATGAAAATCCATAGGAAGTTGGGCTTTCTTGTTCTGCTTCTCATGAAACAGGATATGAGACATATTTAGAAGTGAACCAGCTCAAAGTGCAGTGGCAAAAATGCAGACTTCCAGAGTACAGCCAAGCCATAATTTCATTACTATCTTCATTCCAGATTAGGCCAAATTTGACAAGAGATGTAGCTGCGCCTGTGGAGTAACCACACTCAAAGTGAAAGGAACATAAGCTTCCAGTAAAGGCCCTTACTGAGTGGCTCCACTGCTGAAAGCTGAGTGTCTGAGCTTAAACTGAGGAAACGTCGGCTGCATCAAGTACTGAATGTGGGTTACTTTCAAGCATAAATTATACCCTTGCCATAGCTGAAACAGGCCCCTGTCAAAGATCAGCAGATGTCTCAAGAGTCACCTACTTCAGCTACCTGTTTGCTGCCAGCATCTGATCCTCTCATCATTCATGCTGCATATATGCTCACTCCCTCCCAGGCTCCCTTCTGAAGCAAAATGACTAGTTTCTTGGAGAGGAAGTCTGGACACAGAATAGCTTGCTCCAGGCTCCACTCCAGACAGACAAAATGGACTTGGACTGCAGCAAGTTTAACTCCCTCAGTCCATGACAGTTGTTTGATCTTACTCCAATAGGCCTTGTGTCCTCAAATTCCCTACACACTGTCATGGGACAGCACAAGCAGTCAAACATGCTTTGAATTAATAAATCACAACTGCTTAATAATTAGCTTGCAGAATAATATGGGGCCAGTGGAGACCTGGGCCAAATACTACCCCAAATCTGGCCATGCTGACCTAAAGACAGTAGTTACTTGTGAGCAATGTGGACAGGAGCTGTCTTGCACCACCTGGTCTGGGTCAGAGATTAGCCTTGGGGCAGCTGCTCTGGTAGCACAATCACGGCCCTTGAGAAGCCAGGGCAGAGGCCGGAGCTCTCAACAGAAGGATTTTGCTTCCAGGCTTACAGCTGGAATTTGAACTATTCACACTGATAGGTGTCACCCCTCACCATCAGCTCTCACCCAGGAGACTCGGGTGGCCTCTCCAGCCTTTCTCCTCAGAGATCAGCTAAAATATTCTCTCAAAATAGCTAATGAGGTAATAATTTTATTTTCCCAGTTGCTTAAGGAGAGTGTTAGAAGAGTTAATCCAGGGATCAAAGGTCTTTGTTAGCAGAGAGTCTTTTGAATCCCATGTGTGCTGGTCACAGAAATAAGTGAAAGTGTACAGACCTGAAAATGACAGCCAGGATGGAAACCAAATCTGCCACAACCTTCTAATGGCATTTAGTGTCTTTTAAATGTTTGGGTCAAGTTTGATTTTGCTGGTTTATGTAGTCTGTTGTGAGATTTAGCCAGCTGCTGAATCTTTTCATGCAAGTAAAACTTTCCAAAAGGGCCTTAAACTCTAGTGACGGAATACAGTTATTTGTATGTCAACTGCAGCTTCTATTTATAGGATGACAAAAATATCCCCCAATCAGTAACTCTCTAAGAGACAGGCATTTCATAAAAATAGATTATAGAAAACAAACAAAGATGCAGGCATGCTTTAGGTTAATCAAAACACTCATATTCCAAACTCTCCTCATAACCCATATATTTAAGACGTTGGTAAATTCAGGTAGTAAACCCGTTCAGACACAAACACACCAACTTCACATAGGATAAGGAATTTGGCTGTTCAGGGAAAAGGAATATTAATATAGCCTACAGTGAATGAACACAATAATAAGTGGAGGTTTTTAATGACTCAAAATTAAATTAACTGCTTTCTGTGATACCCAGTAGAGCTTGCATGAAGGCACTTACCAGAGGTGAATGTGCTTTTAAAGGGTGTTGATTTAAGACCTGATTTGTTTGAAGATTGACTTGAAAGAATTTCAAAGGATGTAGCTTAATTAAAAATATTCCAAACTTTGCATTCCTGGCAAAACCTTTTGACCTCTCACGACATTTAATGCTCAGAGGTGAGGAGTTGACTGACTGCTTCTCACTTCACTAAAGACACTCTGGATCATTCCCCCCATGCCACAACCGTCATTAATTGTTGATAGGTGCTCATTACACCGACCTAAAGCCAGTACCCAGAGAAGCAGCAGATCAGGAAGTGGCAGGCACCCAACTGCAGCACCAGGGGTACTATTCCTGGCTGTGCCTCAAACACGGCTCATCCTTTCAAAAAGCCCCAAGAACAGAGCGTGCACATGAAGGTCTGCTCATTGCAGCCATCACACAGTCTGGCATTCCCGCCGACAGAAGAATCAAATGGAGCTATCCAGAGCAGGCAGGCGAGGAAGCATTAGAGAGACTCCTCCGACCCCCAGTGCCTCCCGTGACGAATGGCCTGCTGTCACCCGTTCCAAGGGGGCCTCTCGCCATGCGGGCTGTTTGCATTCAGTCAACACTTTGCTTTTATAGGCCTGTGGAGCCAAAGATTGCTAGACTTTTGAACCCCAGGCTAACTTCTGTCTGGCTACAGCCTCATTTTCTGGAGCCAAAATCTTTTTTAACAACTACACAATAACAAGTAATTAGGGTAAAGTCTGCTAATCTTCTCCTTTGGGCCTGGAGGTTGTGTATTCAGAACCCGTGTAAGGTAGAATTACTGCCATCAAAGCCTGAGGTTACTTTGTGAAAGGAGTTGAACTCTAGGTCAAGGAAATGTTAACTGGACAAAGAGAGATCAGGGCAGATAGTGTTAAAATTAAAACTGTCCTCCTGAGATAATGCAGAATTGACTGCTTTTGCTCTGAAAACTAGCTGAATGAACAACTTGAAGGGATGGCTAGAGCAGTTCTTTCAAAAGGTGAAAACATAGCAAATAAAGGATTTACTGACTTTCTTTCATTTGGGAATTTATTTGTAGTCTCTTTATTCAGTAAGACAAAGTAAAACATCTTATTTTTTTGTGTCACATTGCCATCGTGGGCCATCCTGTTTCCTAAAGATGTTTGATTTACTAAATTGATTAAGTTCCGTTTCTTAAATATCTTCTCTCTCTCTCCTCTAAAAGCCCCTGTGCAAGAATTCATTAGAAATTGAAAGGTTTCTGCCCTTGGCTTAGGAGTCCTGGGGACAAATGGAACTTGCTGGGTAATAGGAAGGATAAACAAGCACGGACTCATACATATGTGGAGGAATCATGCTCCAGAAGAGAGTGGTGTCCATGAAGTGCCCTGGATATGGCACAAGGGTGGGTTTTGTGCCTCTGGTACTTGCGTATAGCATAGGTCAGGGGGAGACTCCAGTTTTTCAAGGAATTGGAGCCCAACCACTTAAAATCTTCAAACGTTCAAAACAAAATCACAGATTTTTGCCTGGAAATTCGCCACAGAGCAGGACAGCCCTCATTCCACCACATAGAGTCACTCCAAAATTAATTCCACTCACTGCTGTCAAGGATAACAAATACGCCGCTATCCCCTCACCAGTATCAAAGCTGACAGCTCCAACAGGATCGGCAGCACTGTGTTCTCCCCCGTTGCTGTTAGGAGGCTTTTGCCTGCCGCTGCCAGTGGATTTTAAGTCCATATGTGGGAGGGGAACAGCAGAAATATTGAAGCCAGCTATTTCTCGTGCCAGTTTCCACTGGGCTCCAACACAGCGCCCCAGCCATCTCCCTAACTTTTGGGAAATGGATGGAAATACTTCAGCTGACATAGGCAAGGGGCATCTTTGGAAGTGTGATGGCAATTACCACAGAATGGAATTACCTCACAGTTCAGATCTCAGGGCAAGATGTATTTAATGGTGCTGCAATTGCCAGCTGGATTAAGCCAAGCACGGTAAAGTGGACACAGCTTTCTGCTTCCAAGATGAGCTATCAGAAGAATTCTCTTGTGGGACCTCCTTAAACCTGAAGGTTCCCAGAGTAGCTTGTACAGCTACCATCATGGGAAGAAAAAGTGCTTTGCAGAAGACCAGTGGTAGCAAAAACAATCCTCAGCTCTTGAGGTGGGACACTTCAGTGTGCAGGGAAACACATTTCCAGCCTCACATTTTTCTCCCAAGGAGGTAGCATCCTAGAGCTCTCCCCTGAGCTGTGGGCAGAAGGAGAGTTTCCAACCTCTCCAGGAAAAAAGCAAGAGCCGTGTTGTTTAGTTCCCATTTTTTTGGCATTTCCCAGGGGTTTTAGAAATACCAGGTTGCCATTACCTTTATGAAAATATAAACTTTCTCCATATATGAACATATATGGTTCATCAATATTAGCTTTCTTTCATGGTGGGTAGGTTTTGCATGTATTTTCCTTTAATTTTATCAGAAAAAAATAAATTAGTGGTAATGATTAATCATGGCACAAAGCTTTTCTCTTTCTTTGAAGTGTTCTTCTGATGTGGAAACAGACAAATGACAAGTGGATTTTTATGTTAATTACAGCCATGTGAATTATGCCAGATAGATGGTACAACATCGATATTAAAATGCACTAAAGTGAAGCCTGACTTTTTTTTCTGAAACTTAGCATAGGAGCAATGTCCCTGTGCTAAGAGGTACAAGAGGCATTGGGATATAGTTCCTCGAGTTTCAGATTAGAAATAACTGTTCTCTGCCGCACTAGCAACAAATTTTTGCCTGGTTTAAATGCTTCACAGATTAAACTAACCAGTGTAACTGTACCGTGAAGCAATCCTCTATTTGTGTGAATATAAAAAATTGGTATTTAGTCAGATATTTCTCAGACTAAAATGCAAGCCTGCATCCTAATTCAAATGCGTCCATCCACACTCTTTTCTGTTTCAACTCTGTAAAAGGAAATTTTGTGGTCACTATTGAAAAGTGCCCATCAAAATACCACAGAATAACTCTTCAATTAGGACAGCTTTTGGTTTTAGAATAATAGATATGAATATTGTGGCTGTTTCACAAAACTCTGTTCAAAATGGGAAGAAAAAGTAGACAGAAAATGATGCTGCAGAGTAAAAACCTGGCCACCTTCTGTGAGGAATTCGTAGATTTGCATGTGGATGTTACCCTGTCGGACATCTGGCAAGCTGGTTTGGGGACTTTGCAGGCCTGTTTCCTTTAGGAAAGAAATCAAGTGTGCGAGTCAGGTGCGCTCTCTGGTACCACTCCTTTTTAATTCTAAAAGATTTTTTCCATGAACCCAACAGAAGCAGGCATCAGGAAGCACCTTCCATGCCCACACATCCCCTAGCCTGTCTTTCCAATTAATTCCATGCTCAGACATTGAGGCCATAGTTGGATTTTATAGCTAAGCCAATCACAGCTCAAGCTAATGTCAAAAGATTTGGTTCTGTCCATCCTTCTATTGCCATTGATTGCATCCTCCTATTCCCAACATCGTGCTGTGTCTGACACTTTCCTGACCTCATGGTGTGCTCCATCAGGGCTAGATCACCAGAGGAAATATTGATAGGTTTCATAGAGCTTTGCAGACAAGCAAGTGCTCATAGCAAAGGAAGTGCTTATAGCAAAGGAAGAAACAAGCACATAAATGAAAACAAAGAAGAAGAAAGGGAATAGACTGTCTTTTCAGAGGCAGCTGGTCATCTGATTGCCTAGCCTAGCATCAGACTGCATTGCACCCTGACTGTCTGCTCCATCTCAATGTGATGACCATGACTGTTACCCTTATAGACTGGTGAGTTTTTTCTTTTCTGTACAAACAACAGCTTGCCCATCATATTCTTGTTTCTGCATGCTCAGACCAAGTATTCTAGTACTGCTCAAGCTTTGTCATGCACTCCTTGCCTTGGGCCATAAGCCACGTCAGCTTCCTACCATCGTTGTATGAAAGAGCATTTATTAAATTCACTGGTACTGTGCCTGAAAGCAGACCCACTGTCTTTATCCAGGTCTGTGATTATCAACAGATTAAAGATTTGCCTGGCAAAAATTGAAACTTCTAGGCAGACACACAAGATACAAAACCAGCTAGAAGCTTCTTCAGAGAATGAATCAATCTTCGTCCTCATTTTAGGTAGAAGGCACAAGGAACAGAATCATCTGGCATTCACTTTGGAATAATACAGGTTCATTTCTATGTTTCTTGACTAACAGTAACTCACATTTACAGGAATGCATCAGAAAGTCTATTTTTCTTTTTTTCCCTAAATTAATGGCACTCACATGCACAGCTCCTGGTCCTGATTCATCACTGCATTACTTCAGCTTTATTTCAGGGACTCCATTTATAGTGCAACCACTACATGAACCATGAGTCCTGTCTGTGACACTCTCAAAAGCAAAAGGGTAGGATGGTCTTTTAAGTGGCTCGTGACATAGGACTCAATTGCCCCAGTTTCCTGTTCGATTCTCCTCTATGGAACCAACTCACTAGGGTGTGAGGGCTCTGCCCCTCCCAAAAAAACTGCTTCTTCTTCCCTTACACTGAGTAGCCAGAACAAAAGAGTATTTAGCTCCTCAGATAATTCAGAAATCTCTAGTAATGTGAGAAATTGTCCTGCCCAAGAATCCCTAGCTTCTTCAATCATTAGTGGAAATTATCAATAATTATGCAGCCAGCAGTGTGCAGTGTGTTTTCACAGCCAAAAGAATGTCCCAATATTTGATTTTGCCAATGGTTAAGCATTTGAATAACTTTATTGACCAGGATTAGCTCACTAAACTCTACAGTAAGACTCATCAATCCAAGGATGTAGAATGGTAATTATGGAATATAGCAACATGCACATCTTTTAAGTCAAGTTACACACTGTACTTGGCTGTGCAGGACTCGAGGAAAAAGGAAATTTTCTTCTGAACTCAGATAATTATTATGTTTATTATTAACATAACAATAATATCCCACAGCTGTAACCAGCTCACATTAGTCAAGGTACTGCATAAAGATACCAGATGATTAAATCCCTGCCAAAGGAAGCTTACATACACTTTGAAACACACACACACAAAAAAAAAAAAAAAGGAAAAAGAGAATCCTGTTAATTTTATTTCACCATAGTTGGCAGAGTCTTTTAAAACCTTAGTATTGCAAAAACAAACTCTTGTGTAAAGCCATAGGAATGTCATTCATTTCGACCTCAACAGAGAGGTTGAAATATTACTGTTGGCATAAAGTAAAAACACTATTAAAATAATATTATTGAGGTTGCAATGTCAAGCACTTTGAATCTTACAGAAGAATGTATAGACCTAGCTGCCATCTGAGACACTTCAACATGTACGAAATTTAACTGACAGTGAACCCCAGAAACAACTCCATCTTCTCATCTCTTGCCTTTCCAGCAACATCACCAAGGTGCTCTGCTTTCTGTCGGCTGACATGTCTTCTTCTCTGCCTAAGCCCAAAATTGTTCTTAGTTGATTAGCCCCATTTAGGGAAAGCAGGGATGTAAAGAGTATTTATACTGCACAGTGCAGGGATGCTTGAGGCAGCTGTGATTGGTACTGCTCAGGTACAGAAGTACAGTATAGCTCTCCAATCAAACTTACCAATTTTTGGGCAGACTTACTGCACAATCTTCTACCTCACTGATACAGCATCACAAATCCCCTCCCTCCTCAGCGTGTGCTAAGGTTTCCCTGCTTGGCAGGCCTGGCAGCTCAGTACCAAGGGCAGGATCAGCTAAATTTTATCACTACTAACTTTTAAAGAAAGTTACTCATAAAGATTCAGTTGCTTGGCATGTTCAAATCACAGCCTTCCAATAGCTCAAATCTCAGGCAAGAGGAGCTATTCAGAGGAGCAGCACGAGGCACATTCTCGACACACCCTTCCAGATTTCAAGTTCCTTCCTCTAGGCATAGAAAGCTGAGGATGTTCAAGGAAACAGTAACAGATTTTATTACATAGACAAAAAACAAGGGATTTTCTTCAGAAAAAAGGGGCCAAGTCTTTTAGGATGACATATTCATAGGGATATTAATTTCTTTTCATCTTTTTAGACCAGCCTGAGGCATTTATATTCAAGTCCAAACGAAGTCTAGCAAAGCTGTAGACATCTGAAAAGTTTCTTTCAAGAAGAGTTGGTCCACATTAATAATAGGCATTGTCTACTCTCTGCTCTGACAGCAATTTGCAAATATAAAAAATATTTTCTTCACACACAGTAGCCTGCAGAATTTCACTGAACCAAAAAAACCTAAATGGAGGATTGTAAAGGTGTGTGAAAATTTGTTGTTCCTGATTTGTATTCAAGAAATCAGACACATTTTGTCTTTATTTATAGCAAAAACATCCTGTACAGAATCCAAGTGTTACTCAGTTCCTAATTCTTAAATAGAATATCAGCTCAGTGCTGGGCTGAATTTCAGCCTAGATGAGAGGTGCTGTGCTATGTTTCTTCACAAAGAGCCAGGCTGGCCTAGAAACCTCTCAAACAAATTCATTTCTGACACAGAAAATGCAATTTAGACCACTGATAACACAGGAATTCCTAATCAATCAAGAAATAGCTGAAGTCTCAGTGATCATTACTTATTTTTTTTAATGTTAGTAGGTTCCCAGGACACTAAAATTCTTTTTTTTTATAAATGCCATCATCTTTGCCTTTGCTTTCACCTTTTCCTCATCCCTTCTTACATACACTTGCTGTACCTTTCTAATCAGTTCCTCACAAGTCTTTCACTATTCTCTGCCACTCTCCCCTTACTCTAACATACACCTTCATTTTCTGCCAAGTTCCTTCTTCCTGCCCTTTCTAGTCTGATACTAAACTCTCTCCTCCGGCAGCTTGACCCACTCCTTCTAGTAGAAGTACAATACCACTTTCTGTCACAATTAATACATGCACACAAAGTCCAAGCCTCACAACTGTTTCCACACCTTAAACACAGGATTTCAAAAGGGAAATCGGATGGAGGTATATTAGAAAGGATTTGGGGGTCTGGATGTTCTCAATTCAATAGCTAAAACCTTTTCCTTCCAATAATACAATCCGCCTCCCTCTGGATAACAAGGCTGAACTCCAAACCAACAGTTTATATGATTTATACTCATTCACTCCTTCTCATTCTCCCACTCATTCTACAATAAAAACCCATAATAACACAGTAAAAAAATAACAACACAGCAAAACAAAAATAGCAACACGGCACGACAGTGGGGTCCAACCCCTGGAGCCTCCAACTCCTTAAAGGTACCTTTCCTTTTGCCCAGGACTAATTCTGGGAGACCCAGTCTCCTCAGGACTTCCAACCCACCCTTGGGGACTCGAACCCTGGACCTGTGGGTATTTCTGCTTAACAAAAGTAGCAAATACCTTAATTTGGTGCAGATGGTCCTTGTCTACCCCTGCCATGAGCCAAAGGACAGCTGAACTCCCCCTGAAAACTCAAGGTCACAACTGGGAAGTCTGCTTTCCCCTGGATCCGGCAGCTGAGCAGAGTTAGGGTCCCATCTGGGGTGCCAGTTGAATTGCCCCAAACCAGGCCAGGAGACACTTCTGAGACAGAGTCAGAGAAGAGGGTATTTGCTTTATTCAGCACCAGGTGTGTGGGGGATCGTTCCTCTGAATGCACACACACAGAGAGCACTCCATACAATCCAGTATTATGGGTAAAATTTACGAATATTCATCACATTCCTTGGGATAGGAGTGGTTATACAAATTGCTTCTCAGAAGTCCTTAATATCATTAGCATACGTGCTACACATGCGCTGTGTACCCTGGTGGTTGCACTGAGGCAGGCTCCTCTTCTTCCTCAGGAGTCTTTCTGATGGAGGCTAGTAGTCTACCTCACAATGCACTCTTCACCTTTCTTTTCGGAGCATGCGTAGTCCTTCAGCGGTTTCTGTGCTGGTTTTCAACAGACTCTGTTCCTCTTATCTTGACAAGATTAAGGCAAATCTTGCTTCTTAGGTTTTGTGATTAACATTTGCTGTCTCTTAATAGTTAACTGTGCTTACATGAGTTAACCATTGATCAACCCCTTTCTCATAAGGAAGAAAGTTCTCTCTCACCACACTGAGACATTTTGACTTTCTAGCTCTATATCTAGTTCAGAATACTATAACATTACTGTATGCAGGAAAAAAGGGAACTAAAAACCCTGCTTATGCTCTTAATGGTCTCCAAACAGAGGCAGATAATGTCTTCAAGGTGTTCAAGAGTGTTACGACTACCAGTCTGTGGCAGAGCCTAACTGGTAGTCTCTACTGTTACATTGATTTATATCATTTGGGTGTCCAACGTACCTACTGGACAACAAACATACTTTCACAAATACTGAATACCTCCAGTGCTTCCAGCCTGGTTTTAGTAGGATGCCATTTCCCAGCAAAGGCAAAAATTGCCACCTTCAAACCATAAAGAACTTTCGCCTTGCTTAAACTGAGTGTTGTCAGCCAGCAAGGTTTTTCAGATGGCTTCACTTGCAGATGGAAATACATTTCCTACAGAGTTGAGGTCAGCAAGAAAAAAAAGATGAAAAACCAGACTTCCGTAATGTCCCAAAACATGGTTTTAACAGAAAAACAAAGAAGTTCATTTAAATAAAAGTCTGGAAGTTAAGCAAGGACATTGCCCATTTGGGAAGGTAGAAGATCTTGGTAGCAGGACTTTTTGCAAAACACTTGTGTTGCTGGCAAAATTAGCAAAGTGCTTCACAATGGTCTCCACGTTATGGTAAACAGACCACTCATGTAGCATCATTTTGTGTGCTGGTATCTACAGTGCTGGAACAGCTTAGGGATGGGAGAATGCCAGCATTTTTGTGTGCTTCCTGCATCCCAGGGATCGCAGCTGCAAAGGAGAGCAGGGATCACTTTCTGTTGCGTCTCTCAAATATAGTCCTGAATGCAACTTCTGTCATTAAGAAATATTTCCTAAGCAGAGTCCATACCCCCCCTTTCCATCTGATAATCATCTCCTTGTGTTTGTGGTAAGTCAACATCCTTCATCTTTGCCTTATGAGGAAAAGCTGTGGCTGCAAGCACTTCAAAATTCCCTCAGTGCTTGCAGATCCCTACGATAACAAACGACAGAAAGCATCTAACATGTTTTTTTCCTTTCCTTACAGAGACAAGCACTTCGCTCAAAAGAGGGCAGCTCCCATACCAGCCTTCTGTCTGTACTATCTACTAAATTACAGCACATGCTTATCTCTCAAATTTGGCAATGAAGAAAGGAGATGTATGATGCTGCACTCTCCATTTCTGGCTGTTGCAGTGGGAGGAAAGGGCAGAGTTTGTATAACCCAAAGTCATCACACACCATGAGAGAACACAAGTGGGTAGCCCTTACTTCCTTTTGGCTACGAGGTGTTTGGAGCAAACTCAGAGACCTTTCTTGAGTGCAGCATGTCACTGAAGTCCCAGAGTCTCTCATATGTGCTGCTGCACAGTGGAGGGGGCTGGCCCCAAACTTGTATTTGTGGGGTAACTGAGCAATGCTGAGCACGCACACCCAAGATCTAGCGGGGCACCGAACTGAGCTTAGCAATTTGTTGCACCATCTTCACTCAGGCAAAGCTTTTGGTGATTTATAGCAGTGTGGAGAGAGGGCTTAGGCTGTAGATTTGTTTAAACATTCACATACAATTATTTTTCCTGGAGCTCTGTATTAAGTGTCATCATGCTTCTCACCAGGGAAAAAACTTTGGATAAGCTTTTCAGAGAAGCTGAAGAAATGTTATCCAGACACAATTGCTAAACCTGGCTTCAGTTTTGATAGCAGAGCTGCCTTTGTTGGACACATTTTCCGTCTCACCCCACTTTCCTCACCACTCCCCTCCCTTCAAATGGGGAGTCAGTGCCCTCCGACAGCGGATAGGCCCAAAGGAAATGCTGCTTCCTCATGCCTGCCTTTTCTGTTAGCAGCAGCTACAGAGAGAACCCGGGGAAGCCATGTGGAGCCAAGTCTACACAGAGACAGGGCACAGAGATGAGAAATAATGTCATCTTTGAGGAAGTGGAAAGAGGACAACAGTAGCATTTTCTTACTTTTTCCTCTAAAATACACCTTTCCTGTAGCTCACTATAACTGACTGAGTCCATGAGACTCATTCTGTTTTTCACTGTGAAAACAAAGAGGAGCAGGCAGGCTTAAGGCTGGCAGAAAGATGAGTTGATTTAGGAAATATGAGGAAAACAGCAAGAGAATAACGGAAAAGAAAGAGGGTAAGAAAACAAAAGAGAAGTCAGAATTATGGAGCTTAGAAAAAGACCTGTGGGAAATTAGAAGGCATAGGAGAAAGAGCAGCATTAAAAAAGCACAAGGAAGAATAGGGGGAAAGATAAAATTATGGCTACCACGACAAAAATCTGAGAGAGTCAGGACATTTTGAAGGAAGGCATAGAGTGTGTTGAAAGGGTGTGAATGGGAAAGAGGAAATGCAAGAAGGGGAACCAACACAATGAGTTACATGTTCCTATTGCACAGAAAATGAAAAGCAAAGTGTGCAAGCAAACACAAAAGGAAACCTTGGCCTTACCAGAGCAAACGGGACAGGATGCCACAGGACACAATTTCATCCTTTGTATTAAAGGTAGATGGGTCATGTGAGAAAGGTCTGATCACTCCTAAGACTACAGTTTTCCTTCCTTGTATCTCCACAGCTTCTGAAGGATTTCCTTACTTCCCATTACTACAATATAATATGAAGAAGCAGGTTGTGATTTTGTTAGCTGCAAAGGGCGAACATTTCTCCCCTTTCCTCCTATACACACCAGGCCTGTCCCTACAGGCACAAAGGATTTATTCTTCCCTTTACAAATTACTTTACCAGCTGAGGAACTGCAATAGCTGCCAAATCCCTCAGAAGCCTGAGACCTCTGCCCCATCCCAGCAAGGACTGAAATGAGGCAGGGGAGAGAGGAAGTGAATTATTTTGAAACAAGTGCTGGGGAGGGGGTAGATGGAGTGACCAGGACACACACTGCAGAAGCAAGCAGAACCCAGGCTGAGAAAAGCTGGCAAGCGCTGATGTAGGATGATCCATTCCCTGCACCATGCTTGGACAGTTATTTGGGAACCGCTGTGGGGAGGGTGAAGATTACTGGTAAGAGCCCTCATCACTTTTCCTCCAAACCACTTGTTATTCAGAGGCAGCCTGTGACTGTGAACACTCCCAGCAAAATCAGACGTTGAACCAGGTTTTGGGTCTGCTCCACTTGTAGTTTGGGATTGCCTGTGACAGAAGTTCTTCTCACCCAGTTTGGTTCAAGTTCAGCTAAGGGTCTGAAACAGCCCTAGTTCAGGCCTCACTCAAGGAAAAATCTGGAACAAGTGTTCAGTCTGACTCTGCTGTATGTGTGTGTGTGTGTGTCTGTGAGCAAAGCTGCTCTTCTGTGCTTGCTTGTCACAAAAAATGATGAATTGCAGAAGTACCCATTTGGTGTTAGTCATTCGGTGCAGCAGGAAGGAAGCAGGAAGCCCTTGTGAGCATTAACTTTTCAAAGCAGTTTGCAAAAAAAGCCATGGCTCTCCTCCCCTGGGCTACATAGCCACACACCATTCTTTACCTCCTCACCTTAAGGGGCACCTAGTCACAACTAACATTCACAACTCCTTCAGCCGGAAATATTTGCCTGGTGCAAACAGCTGAGGCATTTGGTGTCAGCCCTTTCTCTGTGCAAGGCCTTTTAAAAGAGGGGAGGGAAGAAGAGCCCTACACTTGCCAAACGGGAGAGGCCTGATTGCGCTCAACAGGTTCAGTTCACGCTGTGACCCTGCCCGGCTTCCTGCTATTCAGATGTGTTACTTCCCCTTTGTGGTAATGGCCTGTGGCAGCCAGCCAGAAAACACTATTAATTTCAGAAGTGGCCTGACAACAAACCCGTAGCAAAACGAGAGGAAGTGGTGGGGAGGCCATCTGTTAACTTCAGCAGAACAGTAGGGACGCAGTTATGTAGGTTCTACAAGGAAAGCAGATTAATAATCCACAAAGAGGAAACTGGCTAAAATTATCCACAGACCATATTAAAAAAAAAAAAAATCCAACCAAAAAAAAAAACCAAACAAGGGAGTCACTTGAGCTGCAGCTGGACAGGAAATTGCTAGAGCTGCTTGCAAATCTCCACTTTGAACAGAACAGCATAGGGAATGCCAAGAGCGGAAACCGTTCAAAACTGGATTAGCACAAGCCAAGTTTAACTGCAACCCACTTCTACTTTCACAGCTTATGCACTCAATCTAGGCCACTACTGCATGAGACACTGACTCACTTTTTTCCCATGTTTTGTTTGCATTTCATTTCACACACTTGCAGTTTCTAAAATTACTTCAAATGTGCTTTGGCTGCCAGGAGCTCTGCAGAACCTCAGCCGACAGCCCCAGCTGCAGCATCAGCCCCTCACTGTGATACTGCACACAGATTTTGACACCACCCTACCTTGGGCCAGTTATCATCAGGAAGGATGTTAATGAATGTAAGTTGCAGCAGGAAGTTTCGCAATTGCTATAATCCCCCTTTTTCCTTCTGCAGAGACTGAACTGCTTGAAGCGTCCAAAAAAGAAATGAGGTGACTAAGGGTATATAGAGACTTTTCCTCCTTGCCTTCATTAAGTTGCAAGGTGGCTGAATGGCAACAGAAAAATCATTTACAGGCTGCAGATTGCTGATGAATCTCTGTGAAAGGAGTTCCTGCCAGACAGCTAAGGAGAGCATGAACCCATCTCCTGGCATCTGTAATAGAGTGATCAAATTCATAAACAAAGCCAGAAAACAGCAGGTCCTTACTCTGAATAATAAAAGAAAAAATAATAATGAGAAAAAACCATTATGGCCCAGAGTCAGGTGCATCTCTAGTATAGCAAAGGGATGCTGGAATACTTTGTAATTAACTTAAAGGCCTTCAAAAGCATTCCCTTCACCAAAGCAAGATGAGAGAATCCAGCACATTCACTCTTTATTCATCTAGGCACCAGTGGACCAAAGGGGGAATCAAGGTTTTATTGTCTTAGGGGATATACAAAAGCTATTGAAAGCGATCATTGCCTTTAAACATAACCGTATGGGTATGTGCAATTAACCACAAACACACGGAGGGGAAAGGGGGAATAAACCAGCCAGGTTCTCCATAGCCAAAAATAGTTATTTATTTATTAATAATTTAAGGTTTTACATTCTTATAATAAATTCCATCTTAAAACTTTTACACCATGGATTAGACTCTCCCTTATTGGCAACCATGTGCAGGTTCACTGTGCGTACACACAGGTACAAATGTTCGCACATACTTCCAGTTTTATACAAAAAAAAAAAAAAAAATGCAAAAATTTGCATTTAAGGGAAAGCTCCCTGAAGAATTT
>VZTH01011907.1:41368-70881 GCA_013397815.1 Aleadryas rufinucha | reverse complement strand
TGCCCTTCTGCAGCCGCCGCAGCATGATGCCGGGGATGGCCACATTGATGGCCGTCTCGATGTGGGACGACTCGTACAACTCCTGCGGCCGACAGTCCATCAGCAGTAGCCGGTCGTTGCCCATCTCCAGCTGCTCGTTCAGCCACGCCACGGATTTACTAATCGCCATTTCCGACGCGAAAGGGACGGGTCTGAACGTATCTAGCATGAGGAAGGACGGGGGGAACGGAGCGTGCTCTGGAAGCGCCCCTCTCTCTTACAGAGGCATGCGGCTGGCTCGGCGGGCGGGCTGCACCCCTCTAACTCCGCACAACTTATCTCCCTCCGCCCCAGGAAAATGAATCACGCAGCTCCCCCCCGCGCCGCTTCCCCCGCGCCGGGCGGCAGTGGAGTCACGGGGAGGGAGAAGCAGCCCTGGCCCGGGCGTGTGTGTGAGTGTGAGCGCGTGTGTGTGTGCCTGCGTGCGCGCAGCCAGCCTGCCCCGTCTCCTCTTCTTTCTGTCAATGAATCCCTGAATGAACCTGCCTAATCGCCGCTGCAGCCCGAGCCCTCGGGCTTTTCCTCCGCCACGAGTGAATGAAATCCAATTAACGTGCCGCCAAGCGGGGCTCCCCGGCTCAGCACAGAAACACGGCTGCGGTGGCGGTGCCCCTTCCCTTCCGCTCCCCTCCTTTGCTGCGCTGCCCCGCCGCCGCCCGCAGCGCCCCTCGGCCGCGGCCCCGCGCAGCCCGGNTTCCTACGCGGCCCGGCTTTATTCGCTGCACGCAGCGTAGCCGGGGAGCCGGCCCCGCCGCAGGAGCAGCCCTCAGGCGCTCCTGCTGCAGCCCGGGCGGGCCCCCCCCAACAAACGTGAGCAGGGAAAGTGGCCCGCCTCGGGCCGGCCGGCTCCTCCAGGTAGCCTGTGACTGAACCGCGTTCACCCGGCCGCGGCGTGAGTCCGCCGCCAGCAACGAGCCCGCAGCTACCCCCGGGGCGCGGGGAGCGCCGGGGCCTCCGCCAGCACGGCGGGGTTCGGTGGGGCCCCTCACACCTGGCAGCGCCCGCGCTGGCGGCCCCGACCGCCGCACCGGCTCCTCCTGCGGGTGGGGCCCCGCCGCCGCCGTCCTGCGCTTCCTCCGGTCCGGCCTGGCGGAAGGGCGCTGCGGTCCCCGCCGCACCGGGAGGCGGAGGGGAGGGCTGGGCTGCGGTGCCCGTCGGAGCGGCGCCGGGGTAGCAGGGGCCGGGGGCGACCTGGGGCTGGTGGGCTGGGGGCGCCGCGGGGCCGGAGGCTGAGCCGGGAGCGGTCGTTCAAAGGTGCGGGTTAGCTAATGGGTAAGGGAAAAGCGAGGAGCGACAATAAATCAGAAGCCTGGCCCTAATGCTAATCCTGCCGCCAGCATCTGCTTGGAAGTAAAATTGTTCAGGAGAGGCTAATCTCTCTTCCACTGCTACTGCGCTTCAGGGCTCACTATTTTTAACCCCAGCTGAAGGAGGTTCTTTAGGTAGTGAGTGGCTGGAGAGTGTGACCCTGGGAACAGATAGTGGCATGGACAGTCCTGGGTATTCTACACAGAAAACATCCGTGATGTTAATTAAAGTTGGCACATCAGTCGCTGCAGTTTCAAGCAAGGCTGACACCCAGATGGCATTAACGACATCCTCCCCAGGAGGGATTTTGAAAGGATCTCTTCTTGCTACCTTTTTCAGAGGCTTGGAAGTGGGACTGAAGTGTTACAGAAATCTTGCCCCGCCCATTAGCCGGGAGATTTCCTTGAACTGATGTTCACCTCACCGGGCACACCACACACCCTGTCCCACGGCTCAGAGCGGGCAAATTGTCCAGCCCGCCTTGCCCACCATGGACCTGCCCTCTCTCGTTAAAGACTTTCCAGGCTGTTCTTACCAGGTGCTTCACTTGCTGTGCAGCTCTCTATGTTCAGAGTATGCTGTTTAAATGTCCAGAGCAGTGGCAGATCAAACTAGAAAGCAGGAGCCTTTTGTTTTATTTATTTAAGCATTTGCGGGGGGGATACCTGCCTAGTAGTATGACAGTACTATTATAATAAGTAATGATAGCATTTAAAGAGATTTTTATCATTAGTACTCTCAGATCTGAAATACTCTGAACATTAAAAGCTGAGTATATGAAGGCAGTAAGATGTTAGATGGAGCATGCTCCAGAGAGTTGTGTTTCTGAAGTGGAGCTGGAGACAGACTTGTAATGGTGGTAGCTATAGCCTGCTCATTGCATGGCAGCAGTCTGAGGGTGGCATTTGGTAAGCTGGGACCCAGGCAGAAGATTTTACACTACAGCAGAGTTAAACCAGCCAAATACAAATATCACACTTTGAATTTGTAGTAGTACCTCCCTCAGCACACACCAGCTAAAGAACGCTAAAGGAGAATGAGAACTATGTGCTACCTTGTTGTCTTCATGTTTGCATGCATGTATGCACTCCCTTTTCCTCCTTCTGTCTGAACCACTCTGTCCTGTCAGTCACTGAGAGATGCTGGAGCAGACTCAGTTAACCATGCTACCATCTGATGCTTTGTCAGAGACCAGATGTACAACCCAAGCTTCACCAGGAGATCATTTATCCTTCAACTTCCAGAAGTTTTTTTAGTACCTGAGCAGTAAGAAGAGCCTATTCCTGTCAACCATGATCCCTTCATTCACCCAGCCATTGGCAGTTGGGTTTTCAATTCTGAAATGTTAATTTTTGGATGAGGAGGGACATATGTGTATTTATTTAAATTTTGATTTGTTTTTGTTTTTTTACTTCCTCGTCTGCAAATAAAATTTCTTCAGTCCAAGTCAAAGCTTATTAATAACAAATAGCCTATTTTTCTGGCTTTTGGACCATTTTGCTCATTTGTAGCATGTGTAGAGGTCTCAGTAGATCTCCATGAGTACTTATGACCTGAGCTTGTCTTGGCCAGAGAAGCAGACACAGAGGGCAAGAGCATTGCATGGATGACAACAATTAGAATTTAGTGTTACTTTGCCCAACTCTTTCATATCTCTCCCTGTAATAGAAGCACTGGCTCTGAATTAGACAGACAGGCTATCTACGTAGTGTAATGGGAGAGAGAAGTACCGAAAAGGTATCTATGACATTTTGAAACCAGGCCAACTGGGTCACTCTGAGACACTTCACAGTCTGGAATACTAAGGCAGCGATGTAGCGGCATCCTCAGAAGGCTAAGTACTGATGAAGTTTCTTCTTTCATTAGATATCAGGGATGAGAATTTTTTTTTTTATACAAGTGCTTTCTTCCTCTAAAGATACAGCTTCATTCCTCTCTTCTACTTAATTAAAGCAGAATTTGATAGGAGTCTGTCTTTCTATGAGAAGATGGGGCATAAAATATATGGGAAAGGTTTTTCTGCTTCTTTGGTCACACCTCTCCCACATTGCATCAATCAATATTCATGAGAGCAGGGACTCCAGCCTTCATTTTCCACATCCCACTGATGACCTGAACCAAAATGGCAGAGACATCTTGTGTATCTGCACTGTTTAATTTCAGGCAAGCAAAGAACACTCTGGGATTGCCTGCTGGAGAAGGCCAAGGAGTATAAAACATGCTGGCATTGGGATTTTGGGTGAGATGCCGACTCAACTCAACTCTGGAAGTGCAAGAGCTTGGAAAATGTAGTGAAGACGGGTTTCTCCACTGACAGGTCATACTTAGGCATGAATTTTGAGGATCATGACTATCAGCTTTGACTGAACCAGCAAATGCCTGTGATTCAACTAAAGAGTCATTTGGCTTTAGATGCTGGAAGTTAGAGGTTCACATTTTACCTGGTTGTTTCTCTCATTTATCACTTTCAGAAGGTCTTCAGAGAGGATAAACTGCACTCTGGAGCCTCTCAGTTCCCTTTGTTGTCTCTAAAGTATAGGAATCAGCCTGTACTTTTACATGCTTACCTTGCAGTCTGCGATTCTCAGCTTCAGGTTTATCTCTAAGTCCTTTATAAAATCCCTTTTATTTTCAGTAAAAGTGAAGAATCAATGTATGTCTGTGTTGGTTTGTGTGAATGGTCTATTTGAAAACAGAAATGCACAAATCATCCTAGACCAAATTGTCCATGAAGTACAGTACCATTGGTGTAAAAGTGGTTAGTGCAAGGTGTCTCAAAAGGAGAACAAAAGTGTCCTCTAAAGCATTTTATTTGTTTCATGTAAAGTAAAAACAATTTATGGAAATGACATTTGACTGGTTATTCAATGTCCAATTATTCACATCTAAAATAATTCCTGAAGTTGGAGAAATAAAACACTTGAATGACTCCATTTAGGAAATCCTTTTGAGTCAAGTGCTTTCCTTGAAACAGCAAATAGCTGGATGACTTCAAGCACATATTTAATTGTGCCTTGTAATAAAGTAATGTAATTAGCAATTACTTAGGAATGATGCTTTAAAATACTTAACAGCTACCACAGACATGCATTTGTTTAAGAGGTTTCGTTTTCTTTTGACTCCTTGTAGTATAAATAAGGTTCCCTTCTGAATGCAGCTCATATGTGAGTTGTCCAAATTGTTCCTTAGGGTGTGCCAAGGTGAGCAGTTTTGTTTGACAGCAGATCACTAATGGCTGTTGGATTCTCTTCTTAGAGGATAAAACTAAGCCTGTAGGAGGGCAGTGCAAGGCACACATTTAGCAAGGCTCACAGTGTATTGGCCAAGCACAGAGGCGAGTGATGTAATATCTTTTTTCCTTCTTTTTTTCCTTCCCAACACATGCTGGCATTGCTAGTGACACTTTTGGTGGCACTGACCTGTGTATCACTTCACAGTGGTTTACAATCTGCTGGCAACAGAAACATAGCACAGGTGGGCAGCTGTCTCTTAAAAATAATAAATATGAAGGGAACAGAAGGCTGCATGTCTGCACACTTTTCTTATAATTACATGTTAATTTGATACCTTTCAAATAAGAAATGGACTGTGTAATAGAGGCAAAAACCAGAAGCAGACTAAATTATAAAAGTGGTACTGTGTGTGTGATTTCATGAAAATACAGATACACCATTAAATTTGGTAGCAGTGATTAAATTAATTAATTTTCTTACTGGTTGGAATGCAGATTTATATGGTTCTGTTACCTTAGCTAAGGAATAGAGCAATTCCTATCTAAAACTCCTGATCCGTGATGCAGAAATATCATGCTATTTATATACAGACAACAACGTGCTTATATTATTTCTTTGCCGATACCGAAGAGTTCAGTAGTGTCCAGAGAGTGTTTTCATGTTGTGCAGGCTGGTGTTTCTCTCTGCTGTTGTCTGCTGTTCAGTGGCAGCCTGTATCACAGTATACTGGGCACATACATCACACCAGATGAGGCTGCTGAGAAAATGCTATAATCTCTTTAATGCTGCCCATTTTGATTGAAGGGCTTACTAGGGACTAACATGTGGGCTTACCTGGGGAGGCATTAGTGCTGTCTCTAAAGTATGTTCCTTCAATAGCACTGGCCTATTTTCATCCCGTTCACTCATCCTACAAGGAAGCAAACCTGACAGCATCAAGGAAGCGTAGAAAGCAGCTCTCTCTTCCCAGTGCTAAAGATTTATTTTCCTCCGTGTTTGCGAAATCCCCTGCTACCAAATCTCTCTGTTCTGACCATGGGAATAAACCCTGCTCGTGGGATGACTGAAGGCTTGTTCTAGACCATGAAAAGAGTAAACAAGGGCTGCATTTGCACAGTGCAGGGTAAATCAGCTGTGAAGAGAGCAGAGCAAGGACAGCAAATTATGTAAGAAAAAGATCTTCATCCTGGGACAGGGATATTCAGGAAAAGAAATGCCATGCAGCTATCTTATATTCTGGTTCCAAAGAGAGGCAATTAGTAGTCCAACCCAGGCATGAACAATTCTGTTTCCACTGTCTGTTTTTTATATGGCCACTGGAATGTGTGCTGGGGACCCCATGGAGCTGAGCACACAGTTTGGCTCCAGGACATCACAGGGGGAGACACATGGACAATTTTACGTCCTGGTGCCTGCAACTTCCATTTAGCACTTCTGCTTTAATTTTTACTCATATTCATTTTCACTCATTTTCACTTTTCCCTCATAAGGACTTCTCCTGGGCCAGGCAGGACCTGCACCAAACCGGATACACTCACCAGCAGAGGTAAGAGCTTCCTTATTACTGAGTTTGGAGCTTTCCCTGGTGACCTGCTGCAATCAAAAAAGGCTCATAAAAGCTTGTTGAGAGGGAAGTACCAAACTGATGGCCAAACCTAGGTGCTGAAATGTCCTACTCTGTTTAAAAAAACCAAAGGGCTCAAGCCACATGCTGAGTTTGAAGCACCCGTGGTGCTGGCTTCCAGGGGTTGGAATGTGATACAAGTCACCCAAACCTTTCTGGTTTAGTTTGCTACATTTTGCACCTCCATCCTCCCCAAACAAACAAACAAACAAACTAGAACATAAAAATAAAGCTGCCAAACTACAGTGGTCTTAAGGGGTTGGTCACTACAACTTCTAAGTCCCACAGATCAGCCTGGTTATTTCATTTGGAAGCTTGAGAGACTTTAGTTGGTAGGAGAGGGAAACCAGTAGGAAGAATTTGATGTGAATAGAGCAAGTGAGGAAAGGGTAATGCCCTAAATGTGGAGCAGTATTACTGGGGCAATACTGGGTTGTGTACATTACTAGAAAACTATATATTGAGGGTGTGGAGTCCTTTCGAAAGACATACATCTCAAGGTAAGCTATAAATGGGTGTGGTAGTCCTTGCTTCACCTTTGATTTGGTATTTAAGAGCTTTGCAGTATAAAATATACCTTGAAGACTGGGTGTGTACAAGTGTAATCTCTGCAAATGTTGGCAAGACAGTTACTGTTGTCAGGTTTATTCTGGCTTTAGAATGCTTAGGTGTTTATGAGGACTTAATAGCAGAACTGTCACATCCAAATACCAGATCGTCACTGGGTATGTCAGAGCACAATGACATGATGATTACAGTACTGTTCATGGTCACAGTTTTTGTCACTTATTTGGTGCATTGATGTCACCAACATACCACAAAGGTAAATTATATTAAAACACTGCTTTCTCTGAGTAATTTTGTAGCAGAACTGTAAAGTATAAACCATTTTCACAAAGTTTCCTATTCTGGCTAGATTGTGTGCATAAATCTCTGTTCAAGGGTTCACAAGACGTTGTAGAGACACCTACAGCCCTATGCTTTCCAGTGGTACACTGGAGCCTCCCTGCTCTTTCTTAGAGGTTTATCTCTGGTAATCATTATAAATGTCGGTTGGTTATTTTCTTTTTGCTTCTAGTCCCAGTTTGCAGCAATCTGCTTCATTTCATATAGCAGTCCCATCAGATCAGAGAAGTCAAGCATTTCTGGATCACAACAGAATTTGAATGGGAATAAGAAAAGTGCAGGAAGCAAGGACCAGCATTTAGCGGTTCCCTGCTCCCTTTCCAGTCCACACCAGATTAGTGCCTTAGCACAAGGCTAGGATAAGCTGCATGGAGGGGAGCACTTTCATTCAGATAAGAAGGTCCATGGTCAAATGTAATAACTGTATTCAGAAAGGTTGGAGGTTAAAACTAAGTGGGTTGTAGGTACAATTGCTTCTGTATCGTGTTTCAGCAAGGAGAATCCTGAAGACCGTGGCCAGATGCATCTAATCCCAGCCTTGTCCTTGTATGGGGCTTAGGGAAGTCTTTGGAGAGGAGACACTGCCTGCAGTGCTGCCATTTTTGGCTGCTTCCTCTGTGATTGGATCCTGAAGATATGGAGGGTTTTGGTTTTTTCCTTGAGTGAAGTGTAACTTTATTTAATTAGGGAAATCACATTAGAATTATGCTATGGATGATGTATCCTAGATGGTTAGATCTTCAATACGTAGAAGAACACTCAGTGAGTCAGCCCTGCAATTTTTGGTGGAGTAGGTCTATTCCGGTGTGTGGGTGTTCGCAGAACAATTACGTAAGTGTCAGGGTAACGAGGAACTTTTGACATTTCTGGCAGCTTAACTGAGTTCTTTTCAGTCAAAAATACACTAATTGTTGTTCTCTTGCATTAAACACACATCATTGCCTTAACTGGATTTGGGAGGCTTTTTTTTTAAGCGTCAGTTGTCAGGGCAAGATACTGGAGCAGTTTTATTCTTGAGAAAAGAGGAGATTTTTCACAGTTACAGTGAGACAAACATTTGTGAGAACCATTTAAATCTTATAAGAGGGTGCGAAAGTTGATATGCCATATGCCTGGAATTTACTATGGTAAAGCTAATTACTGCCACTGAATGCAAGGACCCATCAGCATTTTCATCACACCCACCCTAAACACCTTGTCTTTTTTTTAATTTATTGTTTGAGTTTTAGTTTGCCGTGGTTTTTTTGCCTATATAATTTTTGAGATGGAGAATGATAATGCAGCCTCCAAAACCCTTGAAATATATTATGTCCTATATTCAAGGTGAGTAGGTTCAGTACCCCACTGAAGAATGGTGGATTGCACTGCAAAGACAACTGCTTTTCTACATGTATTGCAGAGGGAAAGAAGAGCTGGTTTGTCTGCCAAGATCAATATACCAAAATTAGTCAGATCAGGTCAGTGTCCAAATGGCACTTTCAGAAAAGATTTCTCTCTAGAGATTAAATATGAAATAAAAACTGGTAACTGTTTTCTTTCTTATTTAATCCAAACTGTGCCTATTGTACCAAAACCCTGTAGTCAAACCAGTCAATGGAATGTATGTTCTTTTAAATCTGGAAAAATATGAAATATTTCAAATTATCATGACTTTGATATTCTGTCTCTTCTTCTACATGGAACAATTAATGAGCTAGATCACAGCTCTGAATAGTGCTGAGCATCCCACTGACATGCCTGAACATCTAACAAAACAGCATTTGTCAGTGGATTTTGGAGAGTCAACTAATGGCTGCAGGATGTTTTTAATCTAGAAAAGTATATTTCCTGAAGTCAGTCAGAGAGAAGGGCTCTGTTACATGTTGTGTGGGTTCAGAGAGAGAACAACCTACCGGCTGTGTTGGTGCTTGTCCATACTCAGCGTATTGGCTGTGTTAGCAAGTCCTTTCTGAGCCTGGAAGTATGTAAGGTGAGCATTCCACCAGTGACAGTATGTGGTGAGGAATCTCCAAAGAACCTGGGTTCTTTGGGCTCAAACCAATACAGTTTTGGCCAGGAATTTTTCTAATTAGTGAGGACAACTTCAGCCTGGTTGTTCTGTCTTAATGATGTGTACATTATGTGAGGGTGATAATTGGATACAGGGGAGTGTGTGTGTTCAGGGGATGTGTTGTTTATTACTTCTCTAAAATAGCAGAATCAAAGTTTGAGTCTGAAGTTGCTGCAATCATCCCATTTGCTTCCCCAAAACTTAGAAAATTCTAGAGATCTGCAGGACGAACTGATGGCCTTATATTGCTTGTAGTCTGGTAGACTGAAGGGATTCATTGTTCTGATGTGTGCAGGAGGAATTGCTTAAATCCAATGAGCAAAAACAAAGGGACTCTCAGTGCCTCATATTTCTTCCTCAGGATTTATGCAAAGAGGAACCAAGTCTTCTGCACCGAGAGCTCGAGATGAGAGTGCTCTTCACTCTAGCTCAGTGCTTTCAAGTGCCACCCCTGTTGATTCACATAGTTACTCAGAGAAAACTGGAGGCAAATAAGCATGAGTTCTTGCATTCAAAGAGTTCTGTAAAATAAATCTCTTTTGGATTCAGAAACAGACGAATTATTTAAAAACAATTGCTCCCACTCCTTTAAATTCATCAACACATGTGATGCCTCTGCTATGACAGGTCGACAAGAACTGTTAGAAACAGGTAGAGAGAGGTCACCTACCCACATCACTCAGCTTCAGGGCAACTCAGAAATGTACCACAGGGATTTCCTTTGAACCATTTTGTTAACTGAACTTTTTTATTTACTGAAACCTACAGTAGTAAATGTATGGATACTGCATTATTAGTTGGTAAAGCTAAGAGATGCACTGTTATGGGAAAATACTGATTACTACCTGTTAATCATCCCTCTCTATTGAGGATACATCATTTGATTCAATCACTTTGAAGCTATCTCATCTGAGTAAGCTCATCAGTGGTGTTACTGCAGTTTTTCAAGCTAGGTTTAGCTGACATAGTAAGCCAAAAGTAGTGCCTGGAGTAGGACCTATGGTGGGTGTTGGTTGTCTTTTTGCTCTTAAAAGCAAAGCCTATATTGATTTTGCAACTGAGTCCCTGAAAGAAATATATTGCTTATTACTTTAGAAGGCAAATGAGGCCAAAATGGCAGAGAGATGAACCAAGGACTTTTTATTCTCAGGGTTTGGAATTGATCAGTTGCTCTGATCATCCATTAAGCTGGATTCAGTACGTTGCCTTTAGAAAGAAGGGGAAGATGAACTTCGGACCACAGAGACAGTACAGATGAGATGGGAAAAACAAGCCAGAGGGATCAGCTCTAGCTGTGGCAAGTTGACATCCAATCCAGCATTACAAGTAAGGCAAAGATGACCCCAAAACCTCCCCTATGCCAACAGCTGCCCTGTGGATATGTACAGGTTCGGTCCCATGTCCCTTGTCTCCTTGCCTCCCAAATTCCCACGTGACCTTTGTACTCAAGTCTCCAAAAACATGGGACTGCCGCCATTCACTGTGGATTGAAGAGTTTTCCTGCGAGCAATTTCCAGGCACCTGATGCATGTCCTATATGGCCTGTTGTGAAGCACAGTGATGGGAGGGTTACGTGTGCTGGCGAGCAGGGAGCTAAGCACTTGCAGAGGTTGCTTATGCCTCAGGCCACCCCTTAGAGCAGGAACATGTCTGGGAGCAGTCAGGAGACTTTTTGCTCACTTGGGTGGTGTTATGAATTGTGGCTGAGGTCAGGGAGGAAGGAGCAAGGTCTGGACAAAATGGGGCTGCCGAACCTGAGAGAACAGCTCCTCATGAAACGCTCTGGCTCTGCTCCCTCTGAGAACAGGTTGCCCATCAGGTCTGAGCTCTCCTTACTGGCTTGGGGAGAAAATGCCTTAGCTGACATATTCTTAGATAGAGACTGTTTTCTTTAGCTCTATAATTTGCCCAGCCAGGCCATTTGTTGAAACTCAAGGTGTCTGTTTTTGTTTCTGCTGCTGGGTGAGAGGGCACCCCATGCTTCTTAGTGAGCATGATCATTTGGAGGAAGTAAGAAATGCTTCTTGAGAAGTGGCAGGGAGGACTTTTTTTCTGACTCCTTTCCTCCGCTCAGGTCCAAAAAAGAGTTTCTAGGAAGCAATTTATTTTTGTTGGTTTGGGGATTTTTAAAAGACATAGCCCTTCTAGGAGCCTACAGTCACTGTATACTTGGAAGAGAAGAGCTGAGTATGTCAGATAGGTGTTTCAGAAGATGGATGTGCCATTTCATTCATTCAAAATGAATTTCTAAGATAGGTATGTCAAAGATTTCCTCCAAGGCTTTCCTTAGCACAAGGTGCATGTTTTTCTGAAATTTTGCATGTGTTTTCAGGACTTCCATAAGAACATGTAGGCTATATTTGCCATGAAGTGGCCCTTGGACCAGGGTGAATTTTACATTCCAAAAATCGACTTCAGCTGAAGCAACCCAAAGACCATGTAAAAAAAAAAAATTTGACCCGCTGTCAGTGACATTTGTGAATGATGAAAAACCATCCATATGGCTAAACAGACTATCTGCACTCCCCCACGAGTAGTGACTTAGAGGATGAAAGTAATATTCATCCTGATCATCTGTTTTGTAACAGGATATTTATCTCAAGCTTTCAAGAATGTCATTATTATTGGGGGAGGAGGGGAATGGGCAGTAAGACAGAATCTGTAATAGATTATCAATTCTGGGAAGCGGATAAGCCGGAGGCAAGGAAACCTGCCTGAACCCCATCATTCACCAGCCCTGCTTTTGCCCAGAAAGAGGGGCTGTAGGGCCATGATAATACAAGGGGAAGGAGGAGGAGGAAATGTTCTCATTGTGGTCAGTTAGGAGTTCAAGGAGACTAAGTGGGATCTGAAAAATAGTAGGACCCTGAAAGGGAGGGGGATGGTGACACATTAAGTGTGTCTGAAGAGAAGAGTGGTTAGGACAGGGAATAAGGACAAGTCTGTAAAATTGTTTCTGTGAGCACATCCTTGAAAGCTAATCCAGCTACCCTGCAGGGAGGCTGGCAGTGCAGGAGGCTGAATCTCAGCTCTGGAACTCTGGTCCAGTTAAGCAAATGACACGGTTCTGACTGATACAGGCACAGAGTACAGCTCAGTGGTTGTGGCTGCCTAAAAAACATCTAATTTAAACTCCATTTCGGAACTAAGGAGCATGAAAATTTCAAAGCTTTTTGCTTCCAGTCGAGACTTCCAGGGGTAGTATTAATAGCTTTGGTGAGCTGTGCTCCACTGATTTAAAGCACCTGTGATTCTGAAAGTCAGGATTTTATCAATTTTTTATCACTTACACAGGAAGCAGTGCTGGGCTTAATGCTATTTATCCAGCTGGACATATTGACTTTGACTTAGGAGATCAAAGCATTTTGGTTAGGGATTGTGTAACATCTTCCTATAAGAACTGTCAGGGGTAAATTTACCAAAGCCTGAAACTTTGATTGATGATCGTTTTGCATGAGTGTTCAGCATCAGGAAGCACACAATAAACCCTTTCTCTTAATGGAGGTACAGGCTGTGGCCTCTCTAAACATACGTATTTTGAAACACATTTCATCACCTCCTTGAACATAGCAGTACACAAAACCCTGGAGGTGCACTTGAAGGTGAGCGCTCCTTCAGCTCCAAGGAGGAGACTCAAGATCCTTTAAGATTCAGCTTCATATAGTGCAAACTTGGAGTCAGTGAGGAGAGTAAGTTATTCGTCTTGGGTTTTTTTATTTATTTTCTTGCTCTTTGCCATTGTAAAAACATCATTTTCCAATGGGTAAGAGGTTGGAAAGTGCACCCTCAGGAGCTCAGAGATTCAGTCCTGTTCTCCCGTGAGTCCTCCTTGCAGCACTGGCAGATAGATCCAGCCCTTCCTTGAGGCCACATGGAAGAGACTTGACTTCTTGTCCCAGCTTATGTTGACACATATCACCTTCTGTGAACCAACTTTGCCCAACTATTATATGTGAGTGGTACTAAATATACTTGTTAAACACTTTGACGTATCACCAATTACTGAGGGTTTGTTCACATCCTCTAACTTTTAAAGGCAAGACACTGTCCCCCTTCACTAGGGTAATAAGGAGAAACTGCACAGACAGGAGCTCTGCAGGGGATTCTCATTAAGGGGTGCTAGCTGCCCCCTAACAGAGAATATCTTCTACTGCTGACTGTAAAGGGAACCATGAACAGTAATCTCCTGCCTCTGTCTCAAATGAAGCCATGCAAAATATCTGTCCCAGCCTAAATGTACAGGAAATAATAGTGGTCCCCTCACCACAAGAGGTGTTGTCAGCATGGATGTACTCTTCGAATAGTTGTCCTTAATGCAGTAGTAGGGGGCAGGTACAGAATTAAAATAGATGAAATATGACAGACGGTTGCCTGAGTTTTTCTCTCAACATAAAATTAAAGCCCAATAAATAATATAGCATTATACTGGCCCAATTGCTGTCTATCAGTGGGTTTCAAAGCCATGCAGAGTTTTGATCAGTCTGAAAATTATTGCTGTTGCACAAGACAGTGTTACTCTTTTTTTCTCTTGGTGCTCAGAGTGCAGACTGGGCCCCAAAGATGGGCCAGCCCTACTTTGGCCCAGCACATCCTCTGCTGTGCCCTGCAGGTCTGCTCCAGGGCTGAGTGTGGCTGTCACAGTCCTGCTGGCTGCCACTTACCCATGACTCAGGCACCTGCAGGCAACTTGCTTCTGAGCAGCAAGGCATTTTGAGTGATGGTAAAGTTGCTGCTGCCACTGTTTTGTCTGATAGTCACAGCCTTTGTTCTGAGTGTGCCACAGCCTGTGCGCAGCTGACCTGTGCTACTGCAGTGCTCAGGGGTCTTCTGTTTTGCAGAAGGAAATGTTCTCTGGGCTTTTCCTTTATTTTCCTTTTTGTTTTTCACTACAAACAAACACTAAATATTTGGAGTGTGGATTGCATGGCTCAAGGACTCAGGATGACTAAAAGCAGGAGAGCTACAGAGACATCCAGAAATTATTGTTTTTAGCAAGAAAGGAACTTTGTCTGAAAACAGGATGATCTGCTGCAAAAGACGCCGACAAATCCCTGTAGAGCTTCAGAAAAAACAAGCAGGCGCCTGAGCGTGCTTTAAAAAAAAAATCCTGCCTAGTAATAAAAAGGGATGTGAGGGTAAACAGGAAAAGAGCACTCCACACTGCAAGCAGCCCAGAGGAGGAGAGGCTGGGAAGAGCACTGATCTGAAAACCTGATATGGAAACTAAAGGGAAAGATTTCTTAATATTCCTCAGGACAAACTCCCTGTAAAAGCCTTGACACAGCTTGGCAGCTGCCCACTAGTTCCTGTGTGCCTTTGTTCTGGTACTACAGAGGGTGTGGGAGGGTAGCACATGTTCCACAGGTTTCGTTGGCTGGATTCCAGGGCTGTAAAGAAGTGTTGTTTCTGACTTGCTCGAAATACAGACTTAAGGGACAGTTCTACTGCATAACTGTATTTCCCGACAATGAAGTGACTGCAGTTCTGCATACCTGTGCAGTTATACTGCAGTACTACTCACTTTTCTAATTGTAGTGTGAATCTCATGGCATATGCTGTTTTCTGCTAAGCTCTAGCTCCTCGGGTTTTGCAGTTTCATGACAGTCTCACTTTTCATGAATCTGAATCTAGTCTTTCTAGCCTTCATGCCTTAGAAAGAAAAATCTTGAAATCAGAGACAGCGTAGCATAATGTGTAAAACAAAACCCCTATTATTGATATATTTTGCATATTTGGGCTTGATCACATTACCACTTCTGCTTTTTGGCAGAATTTTCAGACTCAAATACTAATCAGGTTTTCTATTAGAACTGGCATACTGTTAGTGAGACACCTATAGTAATAAAGGTGATGAGGTAAGTATTCAGCATTAGGTATAGGGCCAGGTATATCGGAATCATAGGATGGTTTGGGTTGGAATTGACCTTGAATATTATCTAGTTCCAATATCCCTGTCATGGGCAGAGATGCCAGGCACTAGATTAGGTTGCCCAGGGCGCCATCCAGCTTGGCCTTGAAGACTTGCAGGGATGGGGCATCCACAATTTTGCTGGGCAACCTGTTCCAGTGCCTCACCATCCATTGAGTGGAATTTCTTCCTTGTATGGAATTGAAAGCTCTCCTCTTTCAGTTTAAAGCTGTTTCCCCTGGTCCTATCACTATCTGTCCATATAAAAAGTCACTCTTCCTCTTTTTTATAAGCCTCTGTAAATACTGGATGGCCACAATGAATGCCAAAATTGTTTGCAACAGGTTTCTCCTCAGTGCTGCTCCAAAGTCAAACACCTCCTCAGAACTGAAATAACACCTTAGTGGCCAAAGGAGGATTCAGCAGGACATAAAATGCACTGACAGTAAAAGATTCATCCTCTCAAATGTAAGGCCCAGTTCCTACCAAAATGCATGTGACTGGTTTGGGCCGGTGCCCATGGTTTGGCTTAACATTGGTGCTGTTAGGATGGAAGCTGCTCCCCTCTGAGCACCAGAGAGTTGACACATTCAGCTCAGCCACAACAACCGTGCTCTTACCCTCGCTGAAAGGGCACAGCTTTTCTTTTTCATTGGGTCCTGTGGAAAACACTGCAGTTCAGACAAGTGCCTGTGACCTTACAGGCACTGATGGGAACTACAGAGAAGCTTTTGGATCACCTCCCCTGGATGCAACCCTAAATCCCCGGGGCTGAATATCAGGTCCTCTGGAGCTCCTTTGTCTCCCTGCAGGTGTTTACCAGCCCTGACCTGGGAGTGCCTCCATGTTCCTCTGTAGGAGGCAACTTTCCAGAGAGGCTCCAGCCTTTCTGAGTGGCAGGGAGCAGGGAAGAAACACTTGTTTGTGAGCTTTTCTGATAATGAAAAATACATTAGTCTTCACCCTTTTCTGGGTATTGCTTTAAGGTAGACAAAGAACAGCTTCTCCTCGCCCTGGAGGAGAACAGGCACGGGAAATGCTAGGCGCAGGGGCTGCCCTGAAGCTGGGCATCTCGGACTGGGGCCGCTCTGCAGCCAGTCACACGGGTGACAGCTATCCCTGCATATCCCAGCTATCCCAGCCTCTTCATCCCCTGAGGCTGATGGCAAACACCTCCTGCTCTGGAGTTGCTTGGTTTCAATTTGCAGTTGGTTCACCTGCAGCATTTGGTTTTGCACTGGCTTTCTCAGGCAGCCCAGTACCTTGGGCAGGGGTTTTTATCCACTCACTTTTTTATTATATAATGGACTTGGGTTTTTTTTCTTTGCTTTAGTATAAATGAAAGGTGGTTTGCTGCTGTTAATGTATGTGGCTGCCTGTAGATCAAACACTTATCTGCAACCTGCATCCTCCAGCACTGCACTACTTGAGACTGAGTTACACAGTAGAAACTATGATCAGAGAAATTTCCAATTTCCAAGAAATTAAATTAAAGCCAAATAAATTTTTATCTCATCAAAATGAATAGAAATACCAGTTGCTTAGTCCACTGATTACCTAATTATTTGATACTCATATGCATGCTCACAGGAACACAGCTATAGCAGCATGTTTCAGTTTCCTCTCTAACTTCCAAATTCACAATGAATACAGAATACAGAAAACTAGTTGCAGGGTGTAGATAAGCATGTCTATGTAAGGATTTTGAGAATTTTATTCTTATAAGATGTTCTTGTCCTCCTCGGACAAGCAAAGATATGAGATCATTTGTATTGGCCTAAGAAAAAATAATTCTAAGTAGACATGCCAATGTGGTGACAGCCTGATTTACAAATGATTGCAAAATAAGTGTGCAAGATAATGAATTATATCATTAGGGAAGGAAAAAAAGAGTTAATTCCTTCTCCACAAGCAAGAGATACTTCAACTCTGCCCTAAAATGAATCCAAATTGAGTGCGATGTCCCAGGTTCCAAATTCAGCTCATGAATTGCCAAAAAGAGCACAGCAGAAGCAGCATCACTGAAGATCTAACATGGCAACAGATGTCTCATTTCTGTTAAAAAATGGTGAGTTCTGGGCAGCTACTTACCTTCCTGCAAATTATTTTTTTTCCATAGCTCTGTTCTAAGCAGGAGCTACTGGCTTCTGTTTGTCATTTTTTATTTGAAAAGTGGATGTTATGAGCTTTTTTGGGTTTTGGTGTTTGCATCTGAGGACATTTTAACTCTTGCAAATGAGTGGTTCATCTCAGCCTCTTGGAAGGGAGTCATAGAAGACTGATGCCATTAGTGCAGGATAATTTTTAGGCTATTCACTCTTTAATGGGCTATGAAGTAACTGGCTATTTTGGTGCTGCCCAGCAGGGTTTTTGGCTTGGCCCAGTGTTGCTCCCTCAGTGGCTGCCATGCCTGTGCCCCACAAATGCTTGACAGCACAGACTGACAAAAAAAGCCATTCAAACCAGCCATTTTTCTGTGAAAAAACTCACTGGTTTGGGTAGTGAAAACACAGCCTCATTGCAATACTGCCCTCTCCCCAGGGGGACAATGCCATTGCAAGAGCGGCCAGGCAGCACGAGGGTTGTGCTGGTCATAGAGAGGAGCAGCCCAGTGCAGGCCCCCATGGCAGGGGACAGTGGTGACTCCTATGGTCACCTGAGCTGGCCGCAGAGAGGAAGCTTCGGGAGAGAAGACAGTGGGGAAGAGAGCAATGGGGATTGCAGTCTGTGATTAAGGTTTGGAGAAAAAGGGGCTATTTGAGCAATGGGACAAGGCCGGCAGGGACCTCTGGAGACCATCCAGTCCAGGCCCCCTGCTCAGAGCAGGGTCAGCCAGGGCAGGATGCCCAGAGTCGGATTCTGCACCTTTAGCTCTCAGTCTCAAGTTGGAAGCCTTGAAGGAGAGGTTTGGCACAGCACAGCTTATGCCAGACTTGTGCTGAGAGGTTCTGAGCTATGTGGGATGATGCTCTAAAAAGATCATTTCAATGAAGTTCTTTTTCTTTGTATTCCAACCAGTCACATATTATTTTTTTATTCTTGCTCCAGATATTGTTTTGCATCATACTTGCCATATGGAAGAGAGGAATGGTGCCGTTCTGATCTGCTGCCATAAAAATATGAAATGTTGTTTGTGTGATCTTCAGAGCAGATTGAAACTGGGAATTTCCACTTTAGGGGGATTTTCACCATGTTGAATTTCATTTTCCTTTCAATCTAGCAAGCTACAGTAGTGGCAAGTTTTCCTAAAAACTAGAAATCTTGTCAGAAATGGATTTGTATAATATATGTTTTATTAGTCTTTATAAAAACTGCTTAAAATTAAGATGTTAACTGATTGTTTCCTTTTATTATTTTAGATATTTCAATTCATAAAAGTCAAATTTGATTTTTTTGGCCAACTAGATGTTGAAAATACTCAGTGAGGAAAGAGTCTCAGAGTTGGCATTACTGCTCCCTCTGAAGTCTTCCTTGACTTCTGGGTACAGAACATGACAAGAATATGAGTGCTTTTAGCAAAGCCAATGTTTAAAGGATGCTATTTAGCACAAGGAGTTAAAAAGGAAATACTGTGAAGACGGCAGCTGCAGGTAAGCATCTCTCCAGTGGCACAGATCATCTATGCTATGGCTTAGTGGTGAACAGGGGTTCTGGGTTAATGGTTGGACTCAATGATCTTAGAGGTCTTTTCCAACTTCAAGGATTCTATCATCAGCTACACCTCAGTTGCAAGGCATGGTGATGGAGAAGCCAGTGCAAGGGTTACTATGCTGTCTGTTTTCCTGACATTATAAAATGACATGTAGGTTTCCTTTGCTGAAGGATTTCCTTTGCTACCCCTGGTAATGGAAATAATACAGGTTATACCTAATTCCCACAGAGTGCTTAGGTATCACTGTCTTACATTCCCAGCACTCTGGCTTCTGAAGAAATGCGGCAGCTGTGGTGGCAGTGAGCCAGTGGTCCCCAGGCAGGTTCTCTGCTCCAGCTAGTAAATCTTTTGGGAACTGGGTCGGTAGCACAATGTAGTGAGATGGCAGTTCAGTGGCTTGAAGAAGAGCTGGCCGGGGTGTAGGGTTCATGCTCCAATGGAGCCACACTGGAGACAGCCTGAATCTCTCTTTTCTGTCTTGGGAGGTGGTACTCTCATGTCCCAGCCAGCTCTGTGTGAGCTGATGGGTTTGGGCTTAGCCCCATGGGGACACAACCATCCTACTTCTTGCCTCATCTCTGGCAGCAGTACAGGCATGGCTCTGTTGTGCTTCCTGCAAGCCAGGAATCTTGGCTGCTTTGAGCCATCATCCCAATGGCACTGCTTGTCCCCCAGAAAGATCAGCAGCCTGGACACTGGGGTGGAAACAGATTTGAGACCAGCTGTCATCATTATACTCCTGTAAGAATCAGACAAATTCGTTATTCTTACGGGGGCACTTACGGTACGCGGGAGATTGGACTTTGCATCACTGTGTTTATGTGCTGTGGCCTGTACTGCAGCAGCCCAGTCCCACATGGGGATGGATTCTTACCCTTCCCATCTTCATTTCTTAATCAGACAGAAGCAATGCTAGAGATGCAAAGCAAAAAATAAAATTATTTATGAGGGTATATTATACCAGTACTTAAAAACAATGCAGCAAAAACTACAAACAGCATATAACTTTATCCCCATGTATTTTGGATAAGATTTTATGGTAGCACGGGAACTGTTTCTGAGGCATTTGACATAGAAAGTGCATCTTGTGGCCTTTCCTGATATGAAATTCAGAACATTTTCAAGGTTTGTTGGCAGTGGAGATGGCAAGTTACTATGGAGTTGAAGTGATGCCACAAGTGGGAAGCAATAGATGAGGAGGCAATGACAGCTCTCAGGGTGCTGACGGACGCACTCCACAGCAATGCAGGACAGATGTATTTTGTCCATTTTGAAATCGTTGGTAAGTCATCCAGAGTCACTGCTGAGTGAAATAAAGCTGAACTGATTACAAATAGTGAGTGTCTAGTCCTTTTCTCATAGTCTGAATCTGCACATCCTAGCTCCAGGCTAAATCATGTGTTAGGAATGAACATAAATTAGGTACAAAGCTCAGAAGTGCAGATGACTGGGGAATCATATGTTAATGAGATAAAAATTGTATTTTTCCTCCGAAATACGAGTGGACTATTTAAAGAGGAGAATTTTCCTTGGGGGAAAGACCATTTCTGATGGTTTTTTCCATTGTTTTTCAGCATCGTTTCAGCCCAGTCAAGTGAGACAACCTACCAGGAACAGGGCAATATCACCTTTGAGTGATGCAAAAGCAGCAGGGAAAGGAGAGGAAGACAATCGGGGATCACAGTTGCTGTGGCATTTTGGCAGGGTATTGAGCTAACTCCTGAGGACAACCAAGCAATGTTCAGCTGGAGTTGAGAGCTGCTGCATGAGGGACAGGAGATTGGGGTGGATTCTCTTTCCTAAAAATGATCCTCTGGTAAAAGAGGACCAATAATTATGAGGAGAAAAGAAATAAAGACAAGTGAAGAAAATTCTTAGTAAAGGACAGAAAATGCCAGGCACAGAAGGCATTTCAAAAGCAATGTGTATATGATGCCAGTACTTCATCTCCAGGCTTTGATGGAGGAAAGGAAGGAGAGAGTGTGCTGATGGGTAGTAGCAGGCATAGGTGGGATGTTCTTTCATCATACTTTTTTATGGTGTGGGACCTGGGCTGAACACATTCATTTGTTTTGCATTGCATGGTGTATGAGTGCTTAGCAAACACAGGCAGGTATCTGAAATCAAGGTATTAATGGAGATCAGGAGCAGAATGACCTAAATGTGATCACAAATAGGCTTTAGTATTGCACTGCAGGACAGTAATTCCCACACTGAAGCAAAGAAGGGGTTTGAACATGAGGGCTGCTGGCTCCATGAACTGTGGCAAGGACCTACACACTGTGCTTATAAAACATCCTAAAGAGTGTCTGAGAATAGCATGGGGGTTCAGCAAGGAATGACTAGCTCTCCAACACACTGCATTTGAATTTAGGGAGTGAGGGACCTGAATTGGGCTTGGGCCAACCAACCAGCAGCAGTCCAAACCTGGTCTGTCATGCCAGGCTACACCTCTGTGCAGACTTAGCTTGAGCTATTGCACTGGGGCTACCACAGCCTGGGCAGCCTTTGCTGGTGGGACTTTCTGAAGAGAGTGGAAAAATACCAAGCTGGACAAGCAGGGCAAGCATGGAGGAGAGATTAAAGACTATTCTGTAAAGAACCCAACGATGGCAAAGTGCCTGGAAACAAGCCTCCTGAAAGCAAACTGATGCACGTGAAATGCTGTGCTGTCATAGGGAGAAGAAAAAATGATTGTTGACTTTGCAGGTGAGTGACCAAAGTGCCAGCATGAGAAAATGAGCTCTTGGTTTGCCTTAGAGGTGTTTGTTAAGCTTTCATGTGTTGAGCAACAGGAATGCAAAACCTCTTTCAGTTTGGTGACAAGAGGCATCTGGGAAGTAGGAGTACTCATCTGAATTAAAAATCAACTTTTGCTAGACCGGTGTTCCTGGCAGGTTACACCTGCTTCCCACCCCATGCCTTGCTGCCACTCTGTCTGGAGCAATGTGCTCTTAACAATAGCTGGTGGCTGGAAGGTACAGCGTGTGCTGCATGCTCATTTCCCCTTCCTCCCACCCTGATTGTTATTGCAGCAGTCAGGAGCAAAAAGGGCTCTTTAACACCATTAAGCTGTGAGAAACTGTGACAGTGAGGACCTGACTTCATGCAATATGAAGTTGAAGAAAAATATTTAAAGAGAGAAGATGCCTTCCTGTAAGTACTTTGTACTGCAAAGTGTATGTATATACACAAACACTCCCATGCATACGCATCCGGGAGGAGGTGTGTGTCTGTGGGGGGGAATCCTGCCTGCACCACTCTGAACAAATTCCCACTGACCTTGGCAGAGCAGAGCTTCAGCAGCTCTCTGTGCATGTGGTAGGACCTTGTGCAAGAGCTCAGGCAGGCACCCTGAGCACATTTACACACTGTAGTACTGGGGGATGGCACCTGGGTCATACTGGCAGTGTGCAGAAACACAACTGGGGCAGGAGGGCCTGTCCTCAAGCCAAGCCCCACACTTCATCACCCTGCTGGCACGGCTTCCTGCCTCACATCTGGGCTGGGGCAGCTTTGACTGCCCAAGAGTCACGGCAGCACTGCCAGGCAGTGACCTTGCCCACCTCAAGGCACTGGCAGGGGTCTTTGGTTGCCTGTTTGGTTTTGGCTTGGCGACTTTTTCTTTGGGTTTTTTTCCCTTGTTGTCTGTCTTTTAACATGTGTTTGGATTAATCTAAAAGTTGGTGAACTGCCTTCATTTAGTCTGTTCCCAAAATAGGTAGAATAGTTTTTCAGGGTCAATTAGAAAGGCCAACAAGCCCTTGGATAACCCTGATACTACATCCACTGATTTTGTCTAGCTTATTTTACCCTTGAGTCTGACTTTGGGGAGGCAGAAATTCAAGAAAGGTACAATTGACTTTAGTGATTACTGTCTTGAAAACTACTATTTTAAGATTGATTATAATTCTGTTCCAGTGAATTTTTTTCAACTGTTCTGAATTTGTGCAGCTCTAAGCATCTTTCAGTGATAATATAGATGGAAATTTAAGATACCAGCATAATGAATACAAATCTGGGTTTCCTTAGGTACTAGTTGGAGATCCATTAAAAGAAATTTAGGGCACTGAGGTTTAAAGACCTGCTCTAGTATGTTTAGCTGGAATGTGCCAAAACTTAAGTGGCTATTTTCACCTCAATGCCTGCATGCAGTGGGCCACACACCTGATTTTAGTAACAGAAAATGGGTGTTCATAACTATCATTTTCTAATAGCTGGATTCTCATTTTTCCATCCTTCTCTTGCACCACAAGTACCACAAACCAGCATCACCACGTGTACTTAGCTGCCACCTTCATCCTGACCGCACATTCCGGCCCTTGGATCATGGAATTAGGTGGCTCCCAAAATCAGAGCTGCGATTCCTGCAGGAAAGCATTATGTATCCATGCCTGGGACCAGATCTAGGGCAGTATGCCAAGCTCTTCGGAGAATTTGGCCTGAACTGTAATTACCATGACTGATGGCTGCCGGCTGCTGAAAATCTGCTGCAGTGTTATGGGTGCTGAACGTTTGGACAATCCCGAGATAAAGGCCAGCCAGGCAGTGCAGTGCTGCCTCAGTTTGAGGGTGACATGAAGGACAGCAGAACAGGGGCCAGAGCTGCTTGCAAAGGAAAGCAAAAGTGTGTTCAGAGTAATAGAGAGTATTTGTTCAACATTCCAAATATCTGGTGAAACCAAACCAAAACAGGAGTATTACTGAAAAATGTCAAGCATACCTATTTTTGTGCAACAAGTATAAAGTACTAAATCACTTACAGAACAATCTGAGGTAACTTTAAGATGGGCATGTCCTTAGTTCTTGAGGAAAAGTTTTGAACCAAGAACGTTCCAACTGCTCTGGGCAAGTGCATCCTCACTTCCATGCAGAGCTGTGTTCCTTTGGCCATGCTCTGCATTTCACTGGAAATGCTGGTAATATTGCAATCTGATGAAGAAGAGAAACTGCTGAACTGCTTTGGAGCTCTTAATGGGTGAAATTCATTACAATTTAATGATTTTTTTCCCCCATTCATTTTAAAGATGTGTATGAACTACTTTCAGAATGTCATTATCATCTGGTTTTTAATTTTTTTTCATATTCTGTACACTCTCCCCTTGGCACACCCTATATAGGGAAGCTTGTACAGGATAATGCATCAAGGATTGTGGTGACCACTCTATATCGCTGTAAATTGCAGACATTGCCACAGTACCTACAAACTATATTCTATCAAATTTACCTTCAAATAGTGATGTCAGCAGCCCCCAAGCATGTCTGTATGCCCCCACATGTGTTAGCAATACACTGCAATGACACACGTGTTCCCACACAGCCCATCCCTGCACTGGCGGCACAGGCTTCTTTGTTCAGAATCACATTATGCATGTGTTTGTTATTCATGCTTCTGCTTCCCCAGCTTTCCTTTGATGTAAATTTAATACAACTTTTTTTTTTTCCCCCCATCATTATTTAAAACAGAGACTCTGGGACAATAGGAGCATCAAATATTGGATGTATGGAAAAACATTAGGCAGTGTGTTATACTTTTTCTGCAAGTCTAAGCCATAATAAAAAATACATATTTCTCAGAAGAAAAATAATAGCCTTGACATTTTTCCAGGAGCTACAGACTTAGAGTTTGAGTCAGGCTGTGATGTCATGGCACTGATCTGGCCAAAGTCTATGGCACAGCATTTGTTTCAGGGGTGCCAGGAGGAGACTGATTGCCTACAACACTGCTAGAGACATTTTATTTTAAGTGGGTGTTGGCTTGTAAGTCCCTTGCAAATCCTATATTGTGTGATACACAGTTTTGGAAAATAAGTGGAAAGACACTTATGTGAAGGTTGGGAAAGATGCTTAATCTTAAGCTTTGCATTCCTCTTTAAATGTTTCCGAGCAACACCTTCACCTGTTATTAGCTTGCACAGTGTATAAAGATCATGCTACTCTGTGCTTAACCTTTAAACAAAATTTCTGTGACTGCTGGCCCTGGTTCCCAAAGCGACTGTGAGAAATGAACAGGACAGATGCAAGCAGCCTTTCCCAGTGGATGCTACAGGATATTTCTGTAATGATTTAAAATCATGTTAAACAATAGCTTGTTCACATTCAAATGCAGAGCATCCCAAGATGCTGCATGAGACAGGGGAGAGAGCTGGAATTGCTTTTGCGGTGATGCTGGGCATAATTAAAGGCTTATGTTTGAATCTTACATCTATCAAACTGCTATACAACAAGGGAAACAGCTCCCTAAGTAGCTTTTTACAAAACACTAAATATACTATCATAACAATAAAACCCAACTATCCAGCTGCTGGTGAATTATGTACATGTGGTACTATGTCCATCATATCTCCTCTCCCTCCTTTAATCCATCCCTTTCTGCTGCTGGAAAATAGAAAAGGTCCTCCAAGGAGCAGCTGAAAAGTTTAATAAAAGTAAGTCAGAGCTGCTTAATCTGTTTTTTTGATCTGGATGCACTTTTCCTGAAAATCATGATTGTTCCTTTGGCAAAGTTCAGTGTAAAGTGAGAGCTTTTAGTGCGGCCCCAAAAGGAGAGAAAAAAGCCACTTGCTGTCTTCTCTTTTGACATGGCAAATAAAGGCAAATGTGTGAAGGTATTAGAGCCCCACTGCAGAGCAGGAAGAGGAAAACAAATGACACCACACCATATGCCCGTAATCCCAATTAAAATGCATTGAAATTCATTTCTCTTCTCCTCAGCTTCCCTTTTCCACACCAGTGAACAAGCATGTTTGACAACAGAGTGTGGGAATTTCTAGTTCACTGAGCAGGTTTCCTTTCTCTTTGCTCCTGCATCTACCTGAGGCTGCAGCTCCAAGCCCTCACCATGCACTTTAAAGCAAGCCCTGTCTCCCCTCACCACATAGCCAGGCATTGCACACATTGCCAGAGACTCCAAGGGAGCAAAATGGGAAGCAGCAGACACAGCTTGAGGTTAAGCATTCTCAGTGGCCGTGCTGGGCTTTGTAGGAAATCAAGCCTTTTAGGCTCCCTGATGATGCTGTGCTTAGCTCAGAACCTTTCCCAGGCATGGAGCTTCCTGTGCTTGAGCAATACAGCAGGAGAAGCATTGAGAAGGTGACCAGGGCCTTCTGCCTTCAACAGACAGGGAGAAGCAGGCACAGCAGCCAAGGTGAGACCTTCTCAGTGCCACTGGCAAGAAGGGGGCAGGGGGAAAATGCTGCAGGGTGCTTAGAAGACTGGAAAATACCTTGGAGTCAGTAAGGATATAAACACATGAGAGGAAGGCAGTATGAACTATTTATTAGAGACTGAATGGATAGAGAAAGGGAGAGAGTTAGTGTGGCAAATCAATCTGATTTTCAAATCAATAATTTTCAAAATGATTTTGAAAAATGCAAAAGGATGCACTTGCCATTGTAAAATCAAATAGGAAGAACTACAAATAAACATGGTCTGTGATTCATAAAACCATTGTTAGGTAGCAGAATCCTTTTCTCAGGCAGGAGAACAAGCAACTTCAACTGCAGCTTTCCTTTTCTCACAGTTTTAATGCAGAAGTAATTACTTCCTTTTAAAGGTCCTTCCTTGTCCTCTTCATCTTCCTATTGACATAAAAGCTATTGACTGGACCTATAAGCACAGCATTGCTTTTCATTGCCTTTTGATTTAAACTCTCTTGCTTTCTCCTTTGTAGGGTATCTCAGATCTCAGTGAGAATTCAAAACACTTCCTTATAACTTTGCAGTCTCCAGGTTTTGGGTTTTACATCCCCCTCCTTGCCAGCCTCTTCAGATCTCCATCCCGCTGCTTCCTACACTGAGTACAGCTGCCAGGCTGATGATACAGATGTAGAGATAAAATTCAATTCTCAAAAGTTGGCTTAGTAGAAAGATTTAAACATACAGTACCAGATAGTTTTCTCTGTATGCATTTTCTTTATGCTTTTAGATTCACCACATCAATCTTTGCCCCTTGAACAAGTGAAGAAATCAACAACAAAAGCAGGATGTTAACCTCCATGCTTGCTTGTGCCACAGGGAAAGTGAGCACTTGGGAAAAATACCAAACAAGTGGCTCAATAGTTGTTTAGTTGAGCAAGAGGCTGCTCTGCAAAGTGCTAGGAAACAGGATCAAATGGACCAGAGCCGTTTCTTCCCTTTGCCCCAAGCTTGACTTCTCCCAACACTAAAACCTCCTCAGTCCTTCTCCAGACTTCTCAGACTTGTCCAGTCCCCAGCCACTCTGTGGTTCTCAGATCTACTCTTCCATCTCCTTACCCCAGTCTCACCTCCATGCTGAGCTAGTCTTGGTCCCACTGTATTCACCTTTGGTCTGGCCTGGCCCATTTCTGTGACAGCTTCAGTGAGCTGCCTGCCTGTGTCCTCAGAAAAAAACATCCCCTGCACCAATTAGTTCCCATCAGCTGTCTTAATGCTTTCTAATGCCAGAAAGGCTCCAGCAAAAGTCTAAAGGGGGAGGTCACGGTATTATCTTGTTCTTTGAAAAGGCAGAGAATTTCTAGAAAATTTCATCCTGAAAAGGATACCTGGCATGGAAAATTTCATTCAAATGTTGGGAAATGTGTGCAAACAGCCTCTTACAAAAAGAAATGCAGGAAAGGAGGGCTATTTGTGGCACCCCAACTCTGTGATTGAAATAATTATATGAGCTCTTTCCCACTGCTTTCCTAACCAGGGGTAAGAGCTCCCAAGTGATTCTCTATGTCAAGCCATATTAGTGCTGTATGAACCGTAATATTTACTTAAAATCCTCTTACAGACAATGTCTTGATCAAACTGGATCCCATAGCTGTTGCAAACAATGTCATTATTATACAGCGTGTTATACCATGACAGCTGGCAGAAGTAAGCTTGGTAATTCAAATGCAGCTTTGAAAATGTGCCTGCACTTCTGTCACCCACCATAACTTCTTAATATCTGCTTGGACAGGCTTCTACCAAACAGGATTGGTACTGATGCTTCAGGCCGGTGGAAAGAAACATGTGAACATGAGGCAGGTTTCTCCTGGCATATGCTGAGGTTATGCCCATGGTCACTTTTTGCTGTGTGACTATGGAGACCATGCTGGCTCTGCCACATGAGGTAAACATGAGGGAAATCTGAAAGAAGGCACAACATTTTGAGGTTGCCTCATGCTATTCAGGGTTTGACAGGCCCATTGTTTATACAGCATTAATACCAAATTGATGCTTTTGGGAAACTCCACCCATGAGCGACCCAGAAAACTTCCTGATATGCCCGACAAGACTTCAGCCAAGTGCAGTAGTTGTAGGTTGCAAAACAATTTTTCAGAGGAAAAGGATGGGCGAGAAGAGAGGGTGAAAACAGAGGGGAAGAGATAAGCAGAGAACTGATGGGCTACAGTAGGATGGACAATATAGGCATGACAAATATTAGTGCAGAAGGAGGCAGAGCTTGTCGGTCCATTTGTGAAAACTGTACAACCAAATTATCAGAGACTGCACTTAAGCAGAAGGGGGCTCGTATTTGTCCTCTCCCTGTCTCTCTCTCTGCCTGCATTCAGCCTCTGCTGGCATTGTCTCTTCCTCTCACACCCTGAAAACTTGAAGCCTCTTCTCCTAGGAAGATTCAGGGTCTGGCAGGACTTACAACATCGCCTAGAAAATTACACTGGGGTATATCACTTTCTTTCCCAATTCTTTCTGTAGCTCCTGGTCATGCTGTTACAGCAGTACAGGCTGATCTTGTTGGCTGTGCCAGCCTCTTGAGCAATCCACTTTTGGATGTAATGGGTCACTGATTGAGAAACTAAAACTGAGAGGTCTGGAAAAAATGAGATACTCTAATGCTTAAAGAGAATATTAAAATGATGCTTACAGCTGGATTATGTTGTTTGGTAACACCAAGACCAAATCAACTTCAGAGGTTAAATCACCAGATCTTCTTGATGTTGGCCAAATGCTTCTTCTCAGTCAAATGCTTTTCAAAGCCAAGTTAACCCAAGTACACAGACACAACATACTGATGCTCATGGACTGAAGTTAAGAAACAAGTATAGGATGTTGTCAGAGGTTAAGAGTTTGGAGTACAAAGGCAGATAAAGGTGACTGCCTATAGCATGAGCCCTGAGGTGGAAGGGAAGTTATCTGCCTTCCACAGCTTGCTTCACCCACTGAGCCCCCAGGATCCCAGCACATGCCTGCACAAGACCCTGCCCTCAGATCACCCCACATTAAAGAGAAAGAATGAAATCACCCCCCAGGTGATTCAGACTGCAATGCAGAGAAACATCTCTGGCTCCAAGGGAAGATGGAGCAGATAAACCAGGGAGCAGCAGCCAAACCACCTGCATCTGGCCACCAAGGGGGCTTTTTAGAATATACCTCTGTGTCTAAGGTCCTAAGAAACCACCTCATGTCCACAATTCCAGCAGCCAGAGTGACCAGAAAACATTCAGCTTCTGTCCCAGAAACTGGCCTGGAAGGAGTGAGTGAAGGGGACAGTGCTGAAGGGCATTGCTAGCATGGAGAAACCACAGGGCAATTGGGCATTTTAGAAAAGAGAAGAGACAGTATTGGCACTAGGAGGTATCCTGAAAATGCTCAGAAATGAAGCTCAGTGTGATATGAGAAATATTTCCCTTCCAGGGCAGTTTAACCAGAGAAGCTTCTCAGGAAGGGAGGAAAGCTGCCTTGGCTCTCCCACATAACAAAACATGGGACAGGGCTATGCAAGGTCCTTACTATCAAAATGTCTAATTCAGGACAATCAGAAAAAGCCAAGCAGAGCCCATGTGTATTTCTGTCAAGACCTTTTCCCTCTAATTAAAAAAA
>VZTH01011907.1:0-41328 GCA_013397815.1 Aleadryas rufinucha | reverse complement strand
AAAAAAAAAAAAAAGGTCAAAAAAGAAGTAAAAGTAGTCAGGAAGAATCACAGGTTCAGTCCAGAGCCATCCTGGAGCCATGGAGCCTGGAGAGCTGCCAGGCAAGCTGGCAGGAAGTCAGGCAGGCTTGTGATGGAAACCTGCCCTGTGTTTCATCGGAAGTTCATTCAAACAGAGATGCTTCTGCAAAACATTTTGCTTACAACAAATCGGCATTCTCTGACAAAAACCTGGGCTGATGGAAACCTCCCAGCCCCTGTTCCTGATGGCATAATCGGTCTTTACATAATAAAAAAGAGAAAAAAAGAAAAAACAAGAAAAAACTGGGTGTGTCATAGCTAACGTTAACGGGCTACATCATTATATAGTTTTGTAAGTGACTCCTTATATGGAGCAAATCTTAAAAATGAGCCTTCAGGCATTTCAGTTTGATTTTCCACAAGTGCTGAAGGCTCAGATTTGTTACCCTACAATGTACATAAACATAGAAGTAATGGTGAGATTTTGGGTGAAGATGGAGCAATTTTATTGTATTCATCATCTTTCCATTCTGAATATAATTTTTCAAATATTACAGGTTGTTAGTTCTGAATTCCTCCTTGTTCCTACCAAACCCATTAGATAGGAAAATATTGATAATTTCTCCCCAAAACTCAGATTCTGTAACAAGGGCATAACTCTCTCGTTATTACTAACTAGAGCATTTAGAGAAAAGAGAGAAATGTAGAAAACATATACACAATTTGGAATACCTGGATAGCTGAGAGCATTTTTCTTAATAAAATAAAAAAAGACAAGATGAGTCATATTTCCTCTTTTATGGTTTTGAATGATACTGGAAACCTCTCTTGTTCTAGCATCTCTTCCAAAGGAGTACCCAAAAGGCTGTAGGAGAAGGTGTGCAAACAAACTGGGGACCTAGTCCTACATCCTCTTCATTTACCTGAGGACGAGAGCCGGACCTGGGCAGCTCTAATTCAGATAGCTGTGAAATAAATAGCGAAGTACCCCTTTAAACTAACCAGAAGCTCAAGTTAAACGGCTGTATTTGTTTTTCGTGTACCTTTAAAGGAAACAGACATCAGCTGCAATTCAAATTTTCTTTCTTTGCCCCCCAGTTATGTAAACACAGTGCACAAGATCAAGACATGTCCAGCATGTACACTCAATCACGTGAGAAGTCCCACTGATTTCAGCCAGTGACTTCCTATTGAGTCAGCAAAGTGCTTATGCCTGCGTGTGATTTTAAAATGACTAATCTCCCTGGCTGCGCCCGCACTGGCGGGGAGGTGCACCGGCAGGATGTCCTGCGCCTCTGGCCCCAGCAGACGCCCTGGCTATGTCCTGCCTCTGGTTTGGGACAAGATCGGTGTGACCACGAGTTCCCACACGCCGTGCTTTCGTCCCTGTGCCCTGAGCCAGCAAGAAGTGCACTGGGCTTTGTGAGAGTCTGCATCCGGGCTGACTGGGGGGAGCTCGGGGGGGCATCGCTGCTGCTGCTGCACGGCCAAAAGCCCAGCTTCATGCTTAGGCTTACCCACATGCTGAAACTCTTTGGTAATTTGGAGTGGTACTATATCAGCCCTGGCTAGAAGGAGACTTTCACAACTTCCCTAATGAACCTCTCCCAGTCATTCAATAATGCAGCTATTTATAGGCGAGGTCTATACTGAATAGATTGCAGAAGCTGCACAAAAGCTCACAGTGTTTCAGCAATGAAGCTGCAGAGAGACATCAAAGCAGACTGAAATCACTCAGTATGGTTACATACAATCAAATATTATAATCTATGTTTTGCATTATTAGATTCACTGCTTAACTGAAAAGTTAATGGCATATTAACACATTTATATAATTTTCTTAGAAATGAAAGCTGGTTTTGTGAAGTACAAGAATTTTCAAGTCATAGACTAAGGGCTGAGCCCTGCTCTTGCTCACAACATCTAATTTTAGGTGTGGCATCACTGAAGTTTAACAGAATACCCCCAGTAGTCAGTGCAGAAATTGGACATTGCCAGAAACCATCACAAATCATCTCATCTTTCTCTTTCAAATTACTCTTTCTAGGCTTTAGCAAACATCCTGTGTCTTGTGGTGCCAGCATGTATCATGAGGTGAAAATATTAATTTAAAAATGTTCAAGCAGTGCACTCATGAGAAAGCATTGCTGCTGTTATTTTTACCACCCAAGCCCATTTCATCTTAAACCTTTCTAATTGAGATGTGCAAGACGCAGGTAGCATGAAGTAGCAGGATCTTTTGCATATGGCTCACCTGATTCTTTCTTAGAAAAAATAGGAGAAATAATTTTACTGCTTCGACCTTCCCAGACTTGTGTCTCTCTGACACTTGTTCATGAAGTCCCAGTAAAGAGCAGATTTACACAAACGTGCTTTGTGTATGAATGTTATAAATATTTTTCTGAATCTTAAGAGAGAATTGATATTTGATACAGATGTTGGAATAAGCACTGCAGGCCTTTGGCTTTCACTATTGTGGCCCGAAGAGGGTTCAGTGACACCTATTAGCACAGAGATTCCCAGCTCTTGCTATCTTCTGTGTCCTAAGGTTTTATCTCTCTAAAAAGAGCAGGGATTTCCTCTGGAGATTAGGAGGAGACAAAAACCCAAGACAGAGCTACTATTTCATTACAATACAAAGCACAAATGGATAAAAAAGACAGTCAATGGTTGTCTTTCCTTCTCTTCTGGCAATTGATTCCTCTTTAGCAGCTCTGAAGAGAAACAGGGTCCCTCTCTTTTACCCAGGTCTGTAAGGACTTACAAACCTAAAGGCTGCTGGGAACTGCAGAATTCTACACTTATATGGCATTGAGATTCTCAGTATTTCTTCTCAGTCCACTCTTGCTTCTGCAAGTGCACTGAGCAGGCCCTTGCAACAGGCATGGGAAAATCATATAACCCCAGCCACCAGCAGTCTCAGTACCCTCATTAATGCCAACGTTCCATCTTGAACTAGATTTTCGTGCACTGGTTTAGACCGTTGCTGCACCCCAGGCAGAGGAATTTCACATCCAGCCCTCCTCAGACTTTTGAAGGATGACATTAGGCTAGGCACATGGATCCAAACTGAAGTTCCTGTTGCAGTGGACTTGTATGAGTAGCCTAGAAATTCCCAGAGCCCTCTGAACTCAACTATTAAACTATCCAACAGCAGCTCTTCTGACCCTGACACACCCAGGTAGGTTTTTACCACCTCTTTCATTAACTTTTGCTTCTGAACTGTGGGAAAATGAAGCAAGGCAAGGCAAAGACCTTGACCTGATTGTGTAACTTTATGGCAGGAAATGTGTTAGCAAAAAAGACAATTTTTCTGCTTTAAGTTTTATTTACAAATACACGGGTGGTACCTTGTCTAGAACTGATGACTGTCTTAGAAAGAAATAATTTGGAAAAGATGACACATTTTGTCTCATGGAAGGTTCCTCAATGCTCACCAGTAAAATTTGACAAAACCAATAAACAATCAAAGATTTTATTTTCTTATTATTAAGATGTTTAATGGTAGGTGCAATAATAAGTTATAAATATGCTCTATAACAGATAATAAAAGCAGCTTATCCCTCACTGACTAGTTTAGAGACTTTTTTTCTGCTGGATTTAAAATTTCTGGTGAAATTGGTGAGAAGTGCATTCAGCACATCCTGTTAGCTGAGTCAATTGAAATTGCACCTGTTCTTGGATGCAAGTCATAACAAATGCAACCCATATACATTGTAAAGAAAAGGACTTGTATGCACTTTTTCCAATTAACATCTGCCTTTTGGCAAGTCATTAACCTATTTTCTCACAAAGAAACGGCTTCAATTGTATTATGCATCCGGAGCGTGCAAAAGTCCCCGAGGGGGTACTCTGACAAAAACATACTGTTCCTGGATCCAATGTGAACATACATATTCATTAATTGTTTGGGGCAATGAGTACAGAATTTCTGATTTTTACAAGTCTTACAAGGTAAACAGGTTACATAAAGTTACATCCCTGGAAATAGTCACATCCTGGCTACTGTCACTCAGTAGAAAAATCAAAAGTGATTTTATGCTGTGATATGGCAATGAAAATAATTCAGTAACACTGCAATAAGACTTCTAGGAAGAAAAAAGAACATTGTTTACCTTAAAAATAGTACAGAATCTTTATTTATTTAAATAAATATAAATTAAGATGAGAAGTTGTATTTTTCAAATGCCTCACGCCATACGGATCTGTTCAGGACATCCTAAAATGGCAATGAGAACCTATTCTACCACCATTTTTCCAGCTAGAAGATTTGTCTAATACAGATTTAAAACTACAGTTTAGATTTCTCACCATGATGATGATAATGAAAAAAATAATTATTATATTACATGTGTAAAAGCAAGAAACAACAATCCCCCAAAGACAAGGGAATTGTTCAGATACATTCACCTCCAGGAACTGGTTTTCCAAAACACTAAGTTCATAAAAAATACGTCAACAATAGCAAAAAGTGAATGCTGAAGTAACAACTGGTAGCATTTCTTTCAATTTGGAAGAGCATTTTTAGTTTCAAATGTCTGCTGAAATATGTTGCAATGAGCTGCTGAGCTACTGCACAGCGCTGTGACACTTGAGGAATTTGAAGTTAGGTTTCTCCAGAGACAGTTTCCCAGCAACAACTGTTCCTGCCGCCACCTTCTCTCTCTCCACATGCAAACCTGGGGGATCTACTAATTGTCATTCTTTTTAATAAGTAATTGAGCCATTTTTGCAGTAGCTGCCCTGAATGCTGGAAGCAGTCTTTCTCCAACAGGGTGGCCTACTTATATTTAGTATCAGAGGGATAATTTAGCCTGAGGAAAGCTGTACAGCATCAGGTACATTGTTCAGCTTGTTTAGAACAAGTATGGGCTCTCAGTACTTCACTGCAGTCTCCAATAGAGATATAGTTTTCACAGTTTAAAGACCCATGCAATTATTTTTTCACCTGGTGCAAAAGCACAACTAAGACTAAACAGCAGTCATCTTCCTCTAGTTTTATAATGCAAATTAGTCAAGTCACCAGTTATTTGACAGAATACAAACCCTATAGTAAATGCTTCTGAGCATTTAACAGCCTTGGCAGGTGCTTTTAAAGGAAGTTTTTCCATTCCATAAACTTTATTAGAAATTATATGGATCAAGAGAGTAAGATAACTTGCCCCTATCAATGTTTTTTTAAAAGAAATGTTATGTTAGATGGTTGTGGCTGTGTTTAAGGAGAGGAGCCATCACAGGTTGAGGAAAATGCATCCATCCTGTTTTCAACCAACCATGACCAGACATCCTCCCAAGTGTCATCATGTTGAGTTTCAGTATCAACAGACCACCTGACAGAATGACAGTAACATGTCTTAATTTGGAAATGTTATGTTGGTTCACCAGATTCACAACAGAGGAATAAACTGGACTAAGTTGTAAATGTTCCAGATAATAGGTACTGTAAAGGAAGAGGGATTAGTGATAGGAGCTAAGGCAGAAGGGAAAATTTCAGCAGAGATTTTGTTTAAAAAAATATGGAAGTAAAGGAAATATCCGAATCTTGTTGATCAATAATCCTGAAAAATCTTAAAATAAAAATCTGCAGATTTAAGACATATATATATATAAATATATCTATAGTCCACTAAGAGAAAACAAAAAATAAGCCAAAATTTTAATAGCTACATGGTTTTGTGTCTTCTAATGAAGACATGTAAAGGCAAAGACCACAAGAGTATTTGCAAATTCATAAACTGAAGTACATTTGATCTAAAAGAGAGCATTTACATAACTTTGTGTTATATAGTAGTATAAACACTTGCATAATCAAAGGTCAGGCTGGAATACGTAAGACCATTCTTCGACAAAAAATCTGTGGCTAGGATGATGCCTAGAAACAGATGCATCCAAAAATTTTATAAGAGACTGCTTCTTTGCCATAAACAGTAGTACTTAAGACTGAGCTGCAAATATGGAGTATCTATTGGTAAAAAACAGAGTTAACCAAGGAAGTGAGGTGATGTCTGGCTATCTGAAGGTGGTTGCTGAGAGAGAAAATAAGTTATACAAGAAAAATTGACTGCACATTCCTGTGGCTTGAACTGCAATCGTATCTGCACAGTGAGCTTCTGTACTAAGGTGAACTCTGCTGATGTTAATGAGGCTCAGCCTGGGAAATGGGCTTTATCTATATACAGTCAGTTGCAGAATTGGATTAAAAAGCTCCCTCATTTCAAGTGTCCTGTTTTTCAACATACATGTAAAGTTACAGAAATGGATGATTACCTAGTTTTGACTGTGTATTTACAACAGGTGTTCTGCAATCGCCATTTAAGAAAATAATAGATAAACAAAAAGAAAGTAGATATTTTCCATTAAAAAATAACACCTAAAATCATCTTTCTAAGAATTGCATTTTTATTAAAAATAAAACCAAAATCATCATACACTGCAAAGTCTTTCCTGACTTATGTCTGCACTCACAATGCATTACCTGATGGGGTACATTCATAGCATGCAAAGCTACAGCACATGTGGACATTCTCATAGGATAAGAATCTTTTGTATTTATGACCTAGATTTTGCATCATTTCGTGTTTGGTTCAAATATATTCTTCAGAAGTATAAAGCTGATTTTTATTTTTCTAAATATAAAAAATTAATTTTGATGGGGATGAGATAAGCGGAAGTGTTCAAATGCATCAGTCTTGCAGGTGAATTCACAGAGATGAAATTATAGCTTCAAAGTTTAAGTGACTTAATTTTTTTATTTGTAACTAAAAGTTTTCACACTACATCTTCTTGCAATCATTACTAAAATGTTTAGAAGATATAGAATAACTCACTACTTTTGGGTAAAATACTTGAGAATATGTAAGGGACAAAGAAAACCTCTGGCATTTTTGGTATTATGTTTTATTTAATTTAGGTGTTTAGGTAATGTTGCCTTAGTACAAAGAACATTATTTTCACAATCCTTGCCTGAGTTTAAAAATCTGCATAGTGGTAACCTGCATAATAACTATTATTCATCTAAAAATACGTAGTTAGTGGCCTAGTTATATTCAAAGATCTTGTTAGGTTGAAATAAGAGGCCTGAAATGTTCAATGGAAATGATTTAGAAAATAATAGTTTTGATTGGGCTACGCTTCATTAAATATATAACCAGAATACCTTCTTGCTACCAATGTTTGAAAGGTTTTTTTAAATTCTTCAGTTTTTATTACTTTGATTTGATGTTTCTGCTTATAGCAAAATCCAGTGGAGAAACATTCCTTGTGATTTTATGAAACTTATTCATCAACATAGTTCATTTTCATATTTTATTTGTTCTGTTTTTCCTTAAGTAACAGTTTTTGCTGTTCTTTTATGCATTCTTTCAATTTATCTTCAGTACAAGTCAGACGATGTTCCAGGAGTGAAATAGTCTGCACAAAGAAGAGAATAATTTGAATTGGTTTTATATTACTCACACAGCATTATAAAAGGGTGCAACACAGTAACATAAGAAAAGTAATTTTAACTCAACAGGAAAAAAATACTCTAAGATGGCTTCTCTTTAGCTATTCCACTATCTACAACTATATTCAAAAATTATGGCCTCATATCCATGGAGATTGTCTAAAGGTTTTCAATTGTTTTCACAAAACATTTTCGCTGAGAGAGAAATATATACATGCATAACATAAATTACTCTGAAATACTATGTGAAAGTTGCATCCATATTTCAATAGAAAACCAGCCATCACTGTGACCACAAATGATGTCTTTCAAAAACCTAAAAGAAGCTTTTAAGGCATACGCAAGAAAAGGAAGTGAGAAAAAAAATATACTATTTTAAGGTATTCATTCTCTAACAGAATATCTTCATCAGAAAAAGCAGTTTTTTGGACCCAGGCTGGCAGTTTCTTTTTCATCCAACTTACTACACAAATAATTTTCAACTCATGACTTCACTCCATACTTCCCAAAACCTATTTCTTCCAACACACATATTGCAAAAGAACACAGATGATGTGATTTAATGTTAGTATATTACAGACTAGAAAGCAGTATCTCAAAACATAAGCTAAATCTGGATTACTACAAAGAAGTACTGAGCATTTGCAAACAAGTGACTCAGAGTCACTGGCTGAGACTATTTGTGCAGTTTCACTGACACTAGGACTTATTCCTTGGCTTAGATTCCCATCTAAGCCAACACCTCACACGCTAAGGTGGAAAAGGCATTGAATGGTACATTGCCAATTTACTTTGCTCATCCCCTGCTAGTGCATGATTGTTCCAGCTGGAATCCAATAACGTGTGCTAAACAACTGGCTTCTGACAAAACTACCCTAGATCTCACTACTGAAAAATAGTGATTCTTTTCACCCAGAGTTAAAAACACAGCAACATCCTTTATGATTATGTATCAGGAAGCTTTCACTTTAGCAAACACCATATATGCAATCAATAATTTCTGAAAGGAAAACACCAAAACAGTCACTTGACTATATGACTGTTCAAAATAAACCCATAGTCTTTAATGTTCTGATTTATGAACATGACTCCAGGGTACTGTTGCCTTTTGACAGCACTATCATTTTGCACTGCAAGTGTCACCTGTTATTGTATACTTACTAGAGTTAACATATCCAGCTGCCCCACAATGTGGTCCAAAGCATTGTCCACAGCGGAAGAGACGCCTCTGTGCTTTTCCCTGCTATGCATGGCTGACCTGCTCTCATTTTCTGCCTTCCTTTTTGAACTTCTTGTGGAGGGAAAAGCGGAGGGACTCTGCAGCTCTTCACTTTTGCCACTAACCTTGAATACAGAAACACCATTTGAAGATTCAGCTGCCTTTGTCTTCATTTAAGTAGAACTATACCATAAGATAGGTAGAAAAGTCAGGCTTTTAATTAAAAAAAAAAATCTATTTACACATATATGCATACAGACAAGGACCTTCAGATCTGGTTTTTGTACCAGGTCCAATTTTTAACACCTCAATTTGTTCTGACCTAAGAGAGAACTCCAGCTGTGATGGATGAGGCAATAAGGGAAATCTCAGCAGTCTCAGGTACATATGATTGAGGAGCTACATGCTGTACCACTAGGGTTTGAATTACAGCTTGAATAAATACTATCAACGAGGGGTATTTTCTTCAAAAAGATAGCTCTGGTTGACAAAGAAATTCACTCAGAGTAGTCACATGGATGAAAAATCCATATGTGACTAGATGATCACAAGGGCTCCTTCCAACTTCACAGTACGAAACCTTTGTTTAGTATGAATTAACCTCTTATTTCAGCATTTTAAAAAAAGAGTAGTTTTTAGTTGTTTGTTCAGTGATGGTACTTTTTGAGAAACTGATTCCTTCAGAAAATGGGAGAAGGAAACAACAGAAAAGACCCACACAATGCAAAGTCAAGAGAAATAACTTTGATGTATAAACACTGCTCCAGGCTAAGTGAGAGAGCATGATCTTCCCCATCAATTTGGTTTTGTCTGTCTTGAAGTTCTTAATGGTATTTTTGAGTCATGAAAGGTTAAATCACCACTAACTCATTAGAAAGTCCTTCACAACAACTTTACCTGATTAATTAATGACTTATTGAGATTTCTTTGAAAACTTCTTATATCTTCAGACAATTTTAGTTTATTTTTACACTAAAATAAATTGTGATAGTTAAGTTTTACTATTTCTAATTAAATTTGATATATCTACATTTACAAAATAAACCTTTTAAATGGTTACAATTAAACTGTTTCTCTGGAATTTATTGACAGCCCATGAAAATATCTATTAGCTATGCAAAGGGGAAATTTTAGTCTCATCTGATGTATTTAAAATACACAATATTTAAAATGTACCCAAAATATATTTATGTTGTAAGGCTGAAGAGATTTTCAAAAGAGAGACACTTAAAATCATTGTCAAACATCAAAAAAAACCCCTAAGTCTCTAAAATAATCTTATAGAATGTAAATTGCTAGGCAGAATTATTGGCAGACTTTTACAAGATTACCTAGGCATGTTGATGAGTTTCTGTCAAGAGTGATTTACACGTAGTTGACCCTGCCTTTGAATCAAGTAGGATCAGAGACTGATGGATTAACTACTGCCACTATGATAATGTAACTATTTAATATTTAAGTAATACTAAATCATATCAATATTACTGCGAACTTATACTACTGCATTATCCACAATAACATTCCTGTGTCTTCAATGCCATCCTGCACAGTCCTGTGTAGTGGGAAATGGCTGAAAGCAGAGACTGTGGTGAGGTAAGAGAGCAAAGAAGAAAGTCTTATCACCCTGTCTGGGTTAAAAGTTCCATTGTGCAGTTACACTTCATAAGGACAGGTCTCAGGCAAGAAGCCACAAAGTGCAGAGCGTAAGGCTGATAGAGACAGGGGCAGATACCCAGGCACGTACTTGAGACCTTAACTGACAATGCTACAAAACCAGAGGGAACCCATCTCAAGGTTTGATAGTACCATGGTACTTGCTGATAGAACTTTCACTGATTTCTTCATGAAAAAAAAAAAAGATAAATTCACAGCAAGATACTTGCAGTTTCCTTTCAGCCCTCCTTTCGGTGCCTAAGTAACTGACTTAGGAACTAGTCATGTCAAATAATAAATGGCTGATGCAACTAACACTGAAATCTATCAGGGATGGGTATTGATATCAGGGTGTGGCAAAAATAAAACTGTGCTAGACATCAAACTAGAGATTTCAAACATTAAACATACAAGGCTGTTCTACAGAAAGACCTAATGGTTATAACATTTGCACTGGACTAAGAGAACTGGCCTTCTCAGTTCAAGCCTACTTAAACTCATAACTCATACAGCAATGCTTTGTCAGCCAGGCTGCTGCCTTTTAAATGCACAAAACTGTGGAAGAAAGGGTACTTTCTCCAGTCACGCTGTTCAAGTTATGTCACTGGCCAGTGAAACAGAAAGCTTTAATTCAGTGGTTAGAATGCTCAGCCAGGAGCAGGTAAGTCTTGTTTCCATGAGAGGCTTTATATTTTATATACAGGGGAATAAAATGAAAAAAAACTCCAAAAGAGAAAGGATATGAACCCAGAACTTTCCCACTCCTAACTAGATGGTTTAATTACATCTCCCTCTCCAATACCATGACTTTAATTTTCTTCCCAATACGAAAATTTTGGTTATGTCAACTTCAAATTATTCCAAAGACTTGTATATTCTGAAGGAATAACTTGTTAGCACAAAATGAAATAGAATACAAATAGCTTGATTTTTGGACAAGATAGGCAGAAAATGAATTTCTCATTTAATTTTACTTTGCTTTAGCTCCTTGGTTTAAAGTTCTAGAAGTCTTCAAAAGAAAGCATTTCAAGTATCTTGGAATATTCTGGCTCTCAATGTATCCCATGTACTTCTAGACAAACATGAAGCATATCTATAGGATTGCTGCATCTTAAGACTGTCCATATCTTTCCTTTACAAAGATTTTATGATATGAGATTCTGTTAATTCAACCCTAGAAGAACTCATATTCACTGTGTTATTTCCAAATTATGAAGATATATCTGAGGTTCTTGGGAAACAGTATTAATGGAAGGCTCTGGCATGTTTACTAAATCACGAGATGAATATAGTCTCAAATGCTGATTAACACGGAGAAGGATAAGTTCAATTTGGCATTCAAATGTTAAAGACAAAATATTGCCATGCATTAAAGAATTCCTGTCTTGCAACCAATCATACCATGAAGAACAATCTTGTATTTAACTACAACGGGAGAGTCTGTTAGAACAGACTTCTCAGTGATATTTCTAGAAAAACGGAAAGATAGGGAGCTTACAGAAACCTTGCTTTTGTCTGTAAATCTTGACTGTTTGCCCAGAAGATTTCAAACCTGAACCAGGATTAGCTAAATTTGACAGAGAGACAAAGAACTCACTGATTAAATCGCAACATATTTTAGGAAAATTGGAGGCCTGGTAGATGGAATATGGTGCAGGAAAACCAGGTAGAATTCAAGCATTATATTTCTGCATGTCAACAGTAAATCTGCCCAGTTATCAAATGCCTTATGAAACACAAGCAGTTGACAAAGGAAGTTAAAAGTGTCAGTGAAAAACACTCAGTGCAGGGACAACTTGTAAATCTTATGCAATTATATTTTGTAGACACCTGTATGTGTTCTCTGAAAATTATAGCACCTATTGATGATTTTAATCAAATCTGAGGAAGAGGTAGAGTTCTCAGAAGTAATTCAGTTCCTGAAAGCTTCAGGAAACCATTTGCCAGAATTTCCCACCCCAGGTTAACACAGGTCTGCAAGTTCACACTCGTTAACTCTGAAGAAAATAAGAAAGTGTGAGTAAGACCCAGTCTGGAATCCAGGTCTTCCCAGACACCAATAACAATAAGCTCACTGTAAATAAACCTAGTATTGTTTGCCTAATGTTCACAAAGCTACTTGTACTAATGTTTTGGGAAGTACATTCATTTTCTTGCCTTTGAATGACAAAAGCAACTCATTAGCACAGCCAAAACAGACATTGTAAACTCTAACTGATACTCTCTGACTTTGCCTAAAGGCATTCTGCTCTGCAAGTTCAGTGTCCTAAGGATAATCTATTAATCCTCAAGTACTCAAAATTAATAAAAAATAGATTTAATATTCAATGACACTTTAAAATTGCTGTCTGTGACTTGAAGTATTATGATTTAAAATTAATTTAAATGAATGGAGCACGAGAGGAAAACAATCTGAGGTTATTAAACACTGCCAAGTTCTCATAACAGTTCTACTCTGAGGGTGGTGTTTCTCAGTTTCTTTTCAAACAACATGACTGCACTTCAGACTGAAAATTAAGTAGAAATTTCAGTTTAAGCTCCCACAAAGTGATTACAAATTTTGCTCTTAAACCCAACCTAAAGAGATTCTTTCAACCAAAGGAGGAAAGCTGTCAATTCAGTAACGACAGCAAATGCTAAGCTACTAAAAATCTCATCAAACACTTCTTTCCCACAGTAAAAGTGATCCAGAGCTCAATGTATCAGACAAATAGGCCATGAAAAAATGTTTTGTATCTCAGCAAACTTCCACGAGCATTGCAAGTCAGAGTAGTGGAAAAGTTTTCTTGTAATTTACTGGGTTAAGCAGCAAATTGAGATTTTTCTGTTACATATTCAAAGACTTAGGAGCACAATGCAACATGAAAGCATTTACAGAAGGCAAAGACCTTGATGTTTGTCAAAACTCAGAGATAAGCAAATAATGGAACTTTCAAAATTTGTAAGAGGGAAATGAAATGAGACCATTTCAAATTTTCAGCTTATCTAACTTGTGTCCAAAATGGTTCTTTTTATCATATTCTGGAAATTTGCAGAGATTTTTCAAACATCATCGGACATCAAGTATGTTGCTATATCTTTAAGGTTACCTGCTTTATATTTTAACCTTTCCTAATATCTAACTTTACAATCTCCTTCAGCTCAGCAAAGGGTCCAAAACTGCAGAAATCTCACACAACACTCAATTGTCAAAACCTTGCTATTAAGGAGTGACACGAGTCTCAATAGATTTCCTTTACTTTTGGATACCAATCAGTTCATGTCCAACACTTTCATTCAGCATAATATTTTATTTTTTAAAAAAGTTCTTCTTAAAGAAAGTCTTTCTATTCACAGTCTATTTCACATGAAGTGTTTCAAGAATTAGATGTTTCCTTTCCTTCAAATTAGCCCCTTTCTAAAATACTTGAAATACTACCAATTCATAAACAACAATTCTATATGTCACCAGCAATGCAGTAAAAATGTCTCATAATTCAAAAAAAGCAAAATATTGTGAGAGGCATCAGAGCTACAACTTATTTTGAGAGAATAAATTTTAATAAGGCAATCAATTTTAAATTGTTACTTCTGAGCAAAGCAAAGAAGAAAATTAAAATGTGTACACTGTTTCCATTCACAGCCCATTAGTAATAACATGAACCTACATTTGGGCAACTTCATGCAAGTTACAAATAAGGAGGAGAAGGAACAGATTTAATTAATCAATAGGAAGTTATTACCATGACATTACCAGCAGATGTTCAGCAGAAAATTAAATTTAGCTTATAAAATGATGTCACGAACAACAAACCATAATTGTTCATCTTTGTTTTCCATCAAGCAAAATAGCCAAAACTCTGTGGGTGGTACTTGATCAATTTGTGAAAAATCCTTACACATAACCTCATCACCTCTGCCTGTTCCCAAATGTTTTCCCATGAAACATTCACACAGCAGATAGAAACAAACACTACATCCCAGGCTCCCTTTGCTTCATGACTGTTAAGAATAGAATCTGAGTAAAATGCATCCATATATAAGGATGCCTGAGCAGTTTTATTTATAGAAATAAAAAATCCCCTCAAGAGAAAAGAAAAAAAAAAAAGAAAAAAATACAAGTCTCTGTCACTCAATTGGATATCAACAGTCTTCAATTTTCTGTAAGCTCCAAATCTGGAAACTACAGACCACAGTTTCTAAAAGCATATCTTAGAGATCTCATAATTAAGATGGGCTTATAAAAAAGTGACATTGGTAAGCTTCCTAATGAATCACAAAAACTGGCATGGTCTGCTTTTTAAAAATAATCCTTTAAATTTTGAACACATGGTACACTTGCCTACTAAAAGTAAAATATTTCTGATACTGCGACTAAAACAACTACAAATAATTAGTCATAAGTAGGGCTTTAAGCTCAAACAGACCAAAGGGCAAAGGAATAACAGAGTAGTCTCCCACCTTACCAGACGTTGAATTCCTGTGTCTTTTGGTTATTTGAAATCATGGGAAGTTCTCAGGAGTAATAGTACTATCACTACCATTGTTTTTTTTCCTCCTCTTGTGAACCTACCCTCAAATAAAAATGATTCACTGTGGAAATGCTAAATTTAACCATTCAAGAGTTGTTTTTTCTCTCTTTTTTTTTTGGGGGGGTTGGGTTTTTTTGTAGGCCATAATTATTCACAGATTGCTTCTTCTGCTTTGAAATTATTTTTTTCAGTCAGTGAGTGATCCACATAAAACAGCTCTCTCGTCTATTAGGCTAACATTGAGTATGTTAAATCACAATCTGTTTTATCAGTTCCTACTGAAGAAAACTTCCCTGTAGTTTCAGCTGATTACAGCACTCTTCATTTCCTCTCCTCTTGCACACACATGAATCAGCACATCAACGACTTGTCATGTGCCAACTGTGGCTTTCTGCTCCATGTTATCTGATGAGGTAGCTCTGGAGTCATTTATTTGCAAACTTTAATGAAGTTTTGCATTCAAGCAGTAAAATACAGATAAACTACGTGGCACATCCAGAACGAAGTTCTACTAAGCATTTCTAGCTTAAGCAGTCTGCTTTCAGAACTTTTAACACAGAATTTCACACTTCAGTCAAAGTCATTCATGTTGTCTTACACATCAGAGTCTTCTCCAGCTTTTAAAAAAATGCCCAAGATAAAATAAAAAATTTAAAGCACTTAACAGAAGCGCATCCCATCCTGTCTGACACGGACACCTTCAAGCACCACTGAAGGTAGCACACCCTTCAGTTTAGAGCCTGATCACGAGCACTGGTACCAGGTCACAAACTCACAGCCAATAAAACAGGCCAGACTATCAGACTGCATTCTTCAGCAAAACAGGCATTTTCACTTAAGATAGAAGAGCATAACACTTAAAGTCTTGAAAATAGCAAATTCAGCCTGAAGCTAACTGAGTTTAGAGAGGCCAGAAGGCCAGTACAAAACAATGAAAACTAGTAGCTTACTTTGGTGGGGCTCTTTATTTTATTATCTGTACAAAGTTAACTGAAATCCTGATGCACTTACAGCTATGGTCTGATTAATCAGATTTATTTATTTCTATAAGGATGATGGCTATATTGAATTAAGCATTCCTGTGATGGCATGAAATAATAAACTCTCCTGTCCACAGGCACATCTAAAGATACCCTGATAGTTCTGTGCAAAGGAATTATATCATACTTTACAAGCGTTCTTTCACACACATAATAAGAAACTAACTACATGGTTTTCTTATGTCATCTTTTTCCCAGAGTGCTGCTTCTAGTTCAAGAAAACACTGTAAAACAGAGTATATCCAATGCACTATTTTACATATACAGAGTCTACTATAAAACAAAAATATTTTCTCCATATTCCATCCATGTTGAGAAAGCACGGAAAAAGAATGTAAAATAAGCCTTGTTTTCTCCAAGAAACATAAAAAATTGTTTCTATTTCCCTAATAAAAACTCATAGAAGTCCACAGATATTTGAGTGCATCCAGTTAGAAATTACTAATGTTCCTGAAATACTTTTTCTAAACTCTCAGATCATCAGTAATAAACTTCACTTAAAACCAGGTGATTTTTTCTTTCTAATTTGCTCGTTGATGTTAATTTCTAACATTAATAGTACCCTGCAGAGTCTGCATCAGTTTAAACTTTTAGAAAAAACTAAGGATTTCCCCCCAAAAAACAAGCAATACTGCTGAAAAGTTAGGAATTGATAATTAAAAACCAACTGAACAAAAAACCCCACAAAACAACAAACAAACAAACGCCCCCAACCAAACAACCAAATAAAAAACCCCAAAGCATGTCATGAACATAAAACACAAATCAGGCAGAAATCATTGGAGGTTCAATTTCCAAAGGTGAGAATCCCCTGTCAGAAAGTCAATTCTAAAATAACAGTTCAGGAAGACTATATTCAAACACTTTCATGAGTTATAAAAATACTTGCACCACTGGCACTAAAATATAAAAATGTACCCTGTGGAAAAAAGGCAAAGAAAGGTGATCAATTACCTCCAATATATCTTCAGCTTCAGCGAGAAGCTTTGCAATGCTAAGGAGAGATAACACAACACTATAGAAGCATTTCCTACCATCTAAAATTATGAAATAAAGTAGCCAAGTTTAATTTAGGCAAATTACTTTGGACTGCTTGCACGCATATCCAAGGGAACATCTTATGGCTGAAATGAAAAAAAAAAGTTTCCATGATAGCTTCTTTTTACCTACACTGAGTCCTAACAAAAATTATATTACAGACTCTGCTTGAAGTTCTTATCCATTCCAGGGCAGTGAAAAGCTAAAGGAGAGCAGGAGGAATACTTGTAACAGAAACTGGAAACATAATGAAACACTTACTAGAATGAAGTAATGAAAGAAAATTAACAACCGTATGTGGACAAGGCCTCCTTTCTACCACCATAAATAGAATATTCTGCTATTTTTGATATTATAAATGTTAATGAATAAAAACAAAAGTATAAGAGCCCTAGGACTTTCCTAGCATGTGGGCAAGCTCCCTGTACTTCAAGTAGCAGATTGTGGGGGCTCACAGAGGGCATCAAGTACATGGGAGGAAGGAGGCAGGGTTACCCTCAGAGTGTGAGGGAGAGTACAGCATCCTCACCAGGAACATATCTAATCAGAGAAATGACAGCCATTCTTCTGGCTTGCCTGATCATGACTCCTTCTTTCCTCTTCCCCCTACCTAAAAAACTGAATGAAAGTCTTTAGACCAATATCTAGCTAAAAAAGTCTAACTGAACTTTACAAAGAAACAATACCTGGTAACAGTGAGTTTGTTGTACAGAGTCTTAAATTATATATAAAGGACAGCACTTCCTCTATCTCATTCAAAGTCACTTAGTATAGCCATATTCAACATGAATTTACAATGAAAAGAGATTGATCAACAAACCCAGAGGAATTTCTTGTTCTTGAAGGCATTTTTTACTCCTGAGAAAAAAATAAAATAATATACTTTAAATATGCAATTGATTTCTCCTAGGTAAGCCTTTCATACTTAACCTCTTGGGGCAAAACTAGTCTCTAACAACTTACACTGTATGTAAATAAGAACTAAAGGAATACACTTTTGTCTTAAACTCCACCTCTCAATAAGAATGAACAAAAAATTATTGAAGACCAAATCCTGAAGAGACAGACTCTGCCAGGACAAGAACTGAAGGCTGTGAATAACGTTCTCCTTAGCCCTGCAGAAAGCTGAGAAGGGTTGCAGTCCCTGGGCTCCAGCCTGCCCAGACCAAGGGTCTGGTGCTCCACAAGAGCGGGAGGTCGGCGCGGGGCAGAGCTGCCTGTGCTGCAGAGCCTCCCTTCATGCACTGGCACTGTAGCAGAGCCCCCTGCTGCAGAACACATAGGAGCTGTTTGCCAGCCCCTACATAACTATATACTCATATGCATATCTACACACAATTTACTTTCAAAGTTATAGGCAAAGCTAAAAGAAATTCCTTTCTGCCAGCACAGCTGCATCTGTATCAGTGGCTTTTGTCAGGGTAACAGCGACAGTGCTATGGTATTGTGTTTTCTTATATTGCTACCTCATATAAACATAATTTGTGTCAACAAAACTTTGTTGCATAGACAAACCTAAATTGCCTCCTGTTAGGGCATGCTATGAGGAGCAGGGTGTCCACACAAAGATTTCACAGAGAAATCTCTTCTTAGCTGAGATCTGGCAGCTTTGATCTCCCTTCGGAGTAGCAGAAACAACAGGTGGTTATACCACTTGACCAGGTGGCTATCAACAATACCACTGAGTTTGTTTACTAGATAGAAGCAAGAGTCAAATCTCCTGTAATACAAATTACTTACAGGGAAATATCAAAGAGTCAAAAGCATTAGAAATTAAGTTAGCAATCCGCATAGTAGAGTCCAAACTTATATCCAACAGGGCCAGCAAAATTGCTTGAACACTTTGCAAAAGAGATAGATACTACTATCTGCAAAAGGGGAAAAAAAAAAAGAAGTCCAATATTTCATAGCTTGGAACTGAAATCTTCTGACTATAGCCATGAAAAATATATTTTACTATGTAATAGAAGAAACACTGTTCCTCAGCATTTTACCAAGGCTTTTGTCAATGAAGTGTTACATCTATAATGGATGGTGAAGGTTTGAAAAGAACATCAAACGCTTTAACAATAGCGTCACAAAAAACTCCCATAAGGATAAAATGAAGCTTCAAAATTTTAATTCAAAAGTCAAATCTATGTGCTTTTATTAGATTTCATAAAATACCTAAGAGAAAGTAGCAGAAGTCCATCCTGAGCTATTTCAGTGCTCAGCATTAGTAAATATGCAGAAGGTTTGGATAAGCTGTCCTATTTGTCCAGGTAAAAATAACAGTCAGCCCTGCTGAGCTTTGTTCAGAGGCAGGATTGTAAAAAATTGCTTTGGTAACATCAGAACAACTCTGTACTTAAGTCAGTTGAGTTTTACAATTTACTGAGACAGGAATCAAATTAGGGAACTTCAGAAACTGAGAAATTTGAGAATTACATACAAATATCCAAGAAATGTTAACTGCCTCTTGAAAAATAATTTATTTTAATTAGCCTTGTATTACAAGCTTCTATCAAAATACACACTGTTCAGCACCAACGAAAATGCTAAAAGTGTTGGCACATAGTACAAAATCCTGCCTCTCCCAGCAGCAAAGTTCTACAGGGGCAACAATTTGAGGAAACCTTGCCTCATGATTCTTACAGGATTCCTTTGCCATCAAGCTGTAGAGTGGCATTGGTGAACACTGCAGAAGGTCTATTGATCTAGTGTCCACAAAAATTCACAACTTCATGTTCCAGACCCAATCGCTGTCACACCATTTTACTCTTTCTTGAAGAAACAAGAGAAAACTCCCCTCATATGTTCCGTTCTCTTTAGTGATACTTATGTGACCAGAAAAGCTGAGGTTCTACAACCAGATACACAACTCAAAACAAACAAGAGTGGGGCTTGCTCCTGCATTCACCAAGGTGCAGCACTGTTTGCACAGAAGAGGTTCTGCAAAACAGGCTCACTGTCGACTGGCACATTTCTCCATTAATGTAGAAAAGTAGAAAATAATAATGTAATTTATGATTTCTAAAAAAAATAGAGCATAACATCACATAGGGCACTAAAAAAAGATACATACACAAAGAAATACCTCATTGGAATACAAGATGATATATAAAAGGCTATATATTATTGTTATATATATTGACATATAAATATGTGTATTTTATATATATATCTAACTTTTTTCTATGTGTGTAATGAATTACAGCTTTGTCCCCTATAATATGCGAAGCTCAAAAACTGTGTATATTAGGAAAATAATTGAAAAACTTTAAATAAAGGGCTTACCATTTGAAGATAAACAATAACTTCCACCGGTCTCAGTGCATTATTTTATTCATACATCCATCCAGGTTTATACTAATTCGTTCAACACTTGTGCAATTCTTCTGCATACATTCCATATTTAATTATGCTTGCTGTTACCTTATTAGCACTTGTGGTGTGTTTGGCACTGTTTGTTTTTAACAGCCACACTTAAAATACTGATTAACATTAGTATTCTCTATGTATTCAAAAAATATGACAACTATATATATATATACACTAAGTCATTGTTTAACTTATCTTCCTATTGCTCTAGCATACAAAATGTGTCTTGGAGTTACATTTGTATTGGTAACATCCAGATCAAAACCATCACAATCTAAAACAGCATTAAATAAAAATTGTCTTTATACAGGTCTACATAATTCAGCATATTTATTATGAATGCTTTATCAAAGCCTCAACCAAAAAACAAATGAATCTATACTGCCAACTGCTTCTTTCTGGTGTCAAGGAGCATTCTTTAACATGACTACTCACACTAGCAGACCAAACCAGGAGCAGCAGTATGTTCCACACACAGGACTGGAAGCCATGGGTACATGTACAACTTGGAGCTGAAGCACACAGGTAGAACTTGCTTGTGTCACTATATTTCACTAAATTACCACATGTCTGTTGTTGAAATCTGGTCCTCTGGTAAGACCAGGACAAAGAGAAATAAGAAACTTTTATTCTGTTCCTGCTTGCCATTTCTTTGGCATTGAGGTCTGATGCTTTACTGAGCAACAGAACAGAAATTTTGTTAATGAACGCCATGCATTTCAAATTCAAGTCCACTTGCTTTGTAATGAAGATTAAGTTGCAGTCTCCCTACATCTTTTCTGTTTTTAGGAAAAACTCCCCTATTCATGTTAATACCATGATCTTTTAAAACTTTTGAAAGGAGGATTACTTTGGTATTTTATTATCACCAGCAGCACCCTGGTATAGCAAGAATCTATGAAACTACGTGTCCATGCAAGGTATAAGAGGATGCACCATTTCTCACACTCTAATAAAAACACAGCATCACTGGCACTCCCAGTCATCTATGTCTCTGCAACTTAAGTAATTTATAAGGGACAACATTAACACAAGTATTTTCTAGACAACAATCAAGTTAAGCGCATAACACTTACATATAAGACACTCCTGCTAAGAACAGCAGCTCAGATTTTAAATGTGCTTGCACTTCCTTATACTCATGGCCTCATGACATTTTCTTTGAAAGTAGAGCAAGTTTCTCTAAACAGCTTGGGTTGCATGGGTTAGGATTGGATAAGGGATACAACTGAATTGAAAGAAATATCTATAAAGATATAAAAATAAATATTCACTAAATTGGCATTAATGGAATACTGCATTAAATACTATCCACTGGAGTACAGATAAGAAATATAAATACAACTGTGCTAAAAGGTATGTAAAACAGAATTCCACCCCCTTTGTTAATTCCATTTGATTAAGCTGACTGTTCTTGTAACTGCACAGAAGAGTTAAATGCCAGACAATCAACTGTACAGTATCATTGTGACAGGTAGTGGCCTAGTGAAGACATGGAGATGCCACACTCATTGGGATATGGAAGAATGTGTATCCTGACTGTGTGCTGCACTCCATACTTGATATTAAAGTGACAATAAAACGAAAGCAGTTGGCACTATAATCTCAGATCAACAGCTGGCATTCCAGTCCTAAATGTCAAATTCTTGTTGGGGATTTAGAGCCTTCCCAGACAAAATACACTGCTGCTTTTTACAACTATAAAAGGCAGAATAATACTAATGACCATAAATGAGGAGTGATGAAACACAGCTGATCGGGGTAATTTAAGGTCTCAGCAAAAGCTCTATAGCCATTAGAATCAGCACCAATAAAAAGGACATTTTAGCCCTAAGGAAGCAATACTGAGGCTATCATTTCTGTCTGCTTGTCCCCACACCTCACTCACAGGTTTTGAACTTGATGCAGATGTTAGAGGGTCTGGTGGAGGAAGAGGTATCCTAGAGGGAGCTGATTTCATATAAGCTCCCTCAGACTAGACTGCCAGTTAACAGAGAGAAATCAGTAAGTAATCCCATGGGGAAAAAGGTTCTGGCATAAGTTTACACACTATTGGAGTCCAGAGACTGAGTGAGAGAAACAGAACTTAGAATTACTACCAGGAAAGAGAACAGTTTCAAATAAAACTTTACAGTCATCTATGAAACACAGATTTATAGGAAGCAAGGCAACATAATTTCTATAACTCAAGGATTATTTGCACTTTACAAGTATCAGAAACAAAAGAAGCCCCAGCAACAGCATACTTATTAGCTAGAGATGTTAAAGCATTATGCATATTTTTAATGTGTTTAATGAGGTATCTTTATCTTCTATTTCAGAAGATAATAAATGCTGTAATTGTATTTCTTGCAAAATACTTTCTATTCCAACCCCAGCAAAAGAGACTATTGGTTTTGAAATAACTTAACAAGTCAGGTAATGATACTGATTTTTAATATATCCTGCAATAATGGAGAAAATACCAGGGGAGTGGGGAAGCTGAAATTCCATCAGTAATCAGAAAGGGTAAACAGGATAATTGTGTGGTCACAGGTCACAGACAGCTTGAGAGCTGTGTCAGGGAAAAAGTCAAAAAATCAACTAAAAAGCTGACTTAGGACATATAGAACAAATATTTAAGGCATAATGTCAATACAGTTTGAGGGGACAAAAAAGAAATGGTCTTTCAAACTGAAGACCTCTCTAATGAGATATTTAGTCAAACTGTTACTGATGAATGCATCCTTTTTTTAAAATCCATAATATGCATTATTATGCTAAAATTTTATTAATGCCTTTTAGGTTGTAATGCAGCATGAACTCAAAAACAGCTAAATCAGAAAGACACTGCAGAATTATTCTGGTTTTAGTGATTCCACTGAAATCTGCTCTTGTTTGAGTCCCATATACAAAATGTATCAGGAATCTGGAAAATCAAGTTTACAGATGACAAAAAAGGAATCCTGTAAACTATTAAAACAGTCAGGGTTACTTGGCATTCTGACTTCATTCAGCTGTCAAAATGCAACTTTATGTACACATGCAAGACATTAGAGAAGAATACACTACAGAAAGCAGAGGTGTTAAAAAGATCTACAATGACACAACTGGACAAAATGATAAAATTTTATGATAAGCTTACTGAGTGAAGAATTACAGTCTCTTACATGCAACTAACTGAAACTACTAAGCAAACAGTATTGTACTATTTCACTACACTAGCAAAAATTGGAAGTATGGACACCGAATTCCTTTCCCAAGAGATGTAAGGAAGGAGGAAACCTCTTGGAAGAGTAACATTTCAGTGAGGAACACTTGAAACTGGTTAATCTAAGAATAGGTTAAGGATAAAGCAATTCTTTTAAATCTCTGTTGAAAGTAAGGAGTCTTACTTTATAATAAAAATACTGCAATATTAAACTGAGTTGCACTCCAACGCCTTCACTTCAGGTATCTGACGTGCAGAGTGGAACTCACACCTTGGTGTACAGGAAATATCCATGCAATTAGAAAATGCCAGAGGACAGCATCTCTCCCCTCGCCACCTCCCTCCTTCAACCAACCCAAACTGCCACAGCCAGAGTACCATATGTCAGGGGATACAGAGAAAAAAAGAACAAACCCAACCAACAAACTTTTCAGAGCAGTAATGCCACATATCTCCGCTGATGGTGTCACTCACAGAGCTACTCCTTTTTTTCTTTTTTTTTTTTTCCCTAATTAGATTTTATTGCAAAATACAACAGAATCCAGTGTTCCTCTTCCAGAAGAATACCCTAATCACTAACCATAGACTGTTTCTCACTTGCTTTCCTCTGATGTCATACACTCTCAGCTTCTACTTTACAATGCTTCAAATTCAAGCAAAAAGGATGGAGCTGCCTCCATTCAATCTCTTACCTGCTGTTTACATTACAGCCATGCAGACAGAAGAAATCTGAAGGCTGAAAAAAAAAAACAACCTGAATCCAACATATATACTGCCTGAACAAAAGGAAACCATTACTACCACCTCCTTTCCTCCTATTTTTTTCCATTGCAACTTAAAAAAGATGTTCAGCTGTGGCATGCATGTAACACACCTGTATGTATTATAGCACAATCACATCGGATACATGGCTCCACAGACATCCATCAATTCAGTTAGGTTACTGACAGCTCTGATCTACTCCTTCATCTCTAAATAATTTTTTCTCATTATTTCCTTTGTGCTTGTATTAGTGTTCGGACAGCTGAACACATCAGGCAATTGACTTGGATGGAATTAACCAGATAAAAACAGTCATTAAGTTAAAATGACTGTGAACTCATTCTTTAGCATTGTTCTACCTAATTTCTGACTCCCAAACTGTTTTGGTGGGAGATATAAGCCAAGGTGTTTTTCTACATCAAACACCTATCTGCTGAAGGAAATTTTTTTGCCCTAGCTGCTGAATTTTATTTGAAAAGTCTCATTTTTTCAGTCTTGTTTTAAGCAACCTATGTAATTTTTGGACGTGACTCAGTGTTTCCACTATCTCATATTAGGCAAATAACTACATCTGTTACTGCAAACTACATAGTGACACAGCATGGCTTCAAGGAGAGATGTGTTGTATTGGAACAACTGATATATTTGGGAAACACTCAAACAAGCTTTTAGGCAGAAAGCATCCTCTGGGTTTAGATACCACTCCAATCTAAGCAATAAATAGAATTTGCTAGCACTTGTTTAAGCACTGTTGTTTAGGAAAAAATAAGAAAATATTGAAGCAGTATTCAAGTGTTTGCTTTTATAACAAACTTGCATTAACAAATATGAATAACATATGGGTTTTATATAGATATAAATTTAATTTTATAGTCAAGTTTATCACACAGTTGCAAGCAGGCTGTGTTAACTTATAATCCAGTTGTATTTAAAAACAAAGGGTAATTCAAGCACAGTATTTTAGCTTTATGATCTTGTTTTCTCACATACTTGATCTGTAGCTCAGCTTTATTATGCAACTTACAATAAACAAAAATAAAATCTTGCAACCTTCTCTAAGAGACGTGCACTATGAGCTAAACTAAGCATTCCCTTGCTTCTCAGTCCCACAAAATGTGGAATCTCAGAATTATTGAAGTCCTGTGAATACTAAGAAGTTGAAAACTTTATTTGTACTACTGTATAAAAAAAGTTAAACCAGGTGCTTACAGGGTAACAGAGCCACTGAATGATAATTTCATTAGCTTCGATTAAGCTAAATGACTCACAAATGGCATTTAGATCAGTAGTAAATCATCATCTAGGTCAGCAGGAAGCTCATTACAGACTGACAATCCAAGTGACAGAAACACTTTTCTGCAAGTGCTATAGTAGTAATTTCCTGTGTGAAAGGCTTGCTGCTGTTCCTGCATTCCTCGGGGGACACTTCTTCTCAGAGGATGTCACTCTTCCCCAGGAAGAGGAAGGAACCAGTTGTTATTGGATGTGTGGGCTGATAGCTGTCGGGCATTTTCTGCGTGCCGCAGAATCAGCTGTGAGAACTGTGAATACAGCTTAGATTTCCAGTCAAAGCAGAGGAAAACACTGCTTGAGCAGACAAGGTCAGAGTGTACATGTACAGTATCTCAGGAAACTCAGAGAGAAATAATACCTGGAACTTCCATCCCTCTAGTTCCCAGAAATGTGCTGATGTGCTAAAGGAACAATGTACAGACATGGATCAACTTGAAAAACATTCCTGAAACACAGCTGCCCGGAGTAAGACCCTGCACAAAGTAAAATTTAGCCAGTTTTAAAAGGCCTGTTACCTTACGAAATGCTTGTGTATGTGTGCATGTGTACAATTTTTTCCTGTTAGGTCCCTCTTCTAGGCTTCCTGTTCAATAGGAACTCAAGCTCCCTCCATATGTGTTGAGACACTGTTACAGAGTGGGTCACCAGTAGCTACTCCCTGCCTATTCCAGTATCAGTTCACATCCCACTGGCTTTTTCTTATGTGATAGCACTATGTTTCCTTATTCTAACTGCTTATTTCCAAACTTCATTAAGAAACCAATCCACCAATTATTTGATTATAAAATTATTAGGGAGACAGAACAGCGACAGACAAATAAACAGTACAATCTCATAAAGTACATTTCCTCAGGAAAGCAGGCAAAAAATAGTATAGGAAATATTATATTCTTGCACTCTCTAGTGCCCAAATTCAGAACTCAGGCTCCGATAAAAACCTGACTTTCTCTCCAGCTCCAGTTCACTCGGAGAATATAATGAAGACAATGAAGTTACATCAGGACATGTATTATTACTTAATTATGTAGAGGCACAACATATTCCTGTTCTCTCCTTGTAAACCAGCAGTTACATGCTGTGTTAGAATAGCATCACTGCAAAACACAAAGACCATTTGGATCATATTCCTCTTTTATTACATGCGTTGAGTTCACCTTCATGCATTTGATCTTTAAGCTTTATTTGATGCTAGTGGTATCAAAGTATACTGCTTTTAAGATTACATACACAAATCTTTTTAAACATGCCTAGACAGCTACAGCAGGTCAAAATGCAAGTTTAGAAATTCACCATTCAACATATGAAACACTTCATCTTTTTGGCACTTGTGACGAGTCATTTTGTTCATATACACCATACCTTCTTTAGAAGGCTCTTAGCTGGGCAACAGAAAAAGCTGTCTCTACTGCTTCATGGTTGTTCCAGATGGATTAGGGGTAGCATTTGGGGGCAATGGGAGACATTCCTTCCCTGAGAGCAGCTGAACATGTTCAGCTGCAGAGTTTAGGGAGAAGGCAGCCTATCCTCTTGCACCAGCCCCATACATTGTACCTGCCTAGAGTGTACTATAAGCCAAGAGGACACTAAAAACTTCTTGTCTAAAAGCAAGATTAGACAGAGAACAGGACTCATTTGCAAAGATGCAAAAGCACAATTCTTATTTTTATTCTGCTGCACTGAACACTTCAGACTTCCTCCATTTACTGTATTTATTCTGTGTTTATATAAGACTTAGCATGAGAGATTCAGAGCCTGTTTGACAGTTTTTTGGTGCGCTGATCTACGAAAAAGGTGCAGATGGCTTTACCTCAAAACTCTGGAGACACAGGATCTCTTCATGCTATTTCCTAATTTAATTCTGTATTTGTCATTGGGAGCTCAGGGAGTTGACAGTTCAAATAAGCATTTACTGGTAATCAGTAGAATGGCAGTATATGAAAAAAATTCATAGCTATTCAGAGTGGCCCTTCTTATTTCTCTGTCTGGGAGCAAAGAAGGTAAGGTGATGGAAGGGGCTGGGAACTGTCAATTCTTATCAAAGCCCTTTTACTGGTGGGATCAATCCTCAGTGCAGAGCTCAGTCTAACTGGCAACTGAGTTTTGGACAAGGAACACAAGCAGAGCAGTGATTCCAGTCCTTCTTTCAAAGGGAATACTGCTGGAACTTTTCTTTGGTAGAGAAAAATGTATGCATATCACGCAATGATCAGAATTAAGTGAAAGGTTAAACATCTGAGGACATTTAGGAAAGTTGATATCCATGAACTACAGAAAGCTGTTGTGCTTTCAAATAAACTATAACAAACAGGAAAGGTAACTACTCTGCACAATTAAGTGCCATGTGAGTTTTGTTCTACCAGCTGTTCCCTTCTGAATTGGACTTAGGTCCCAGAGGAGATGATCTATGTGTAAAACTGCCATTATTTCCTTTCTTCCTTTTACCCTCTCCTTAACCTCACTGAAGACAGTTGGTGTTTATTTCCACAAAAGACTGAAGCCAGGAAAGGATGTAAATCAGAATAAATTTGAAGTTGCATGGTAAGGAAAACATGAAGTGTTTGAAAAATTAGTTTTTAAGATATCATTTCTATTGTCATCCTCTCCTACTGGATTGTGGAGTTATGTTAAGCCATGCAAGGCAGAGACATTACTCCAAGATCTTTTAAAAGTAAGTTTCCATGAGGAAGAATAGTTGATTAAGCCTTCATGTTTGCAGAAATCGAAGAATAGATGCAAATTTTTCATTTATAATTGCTGTCTTTCCAAATAAAAGGGGTGTTTTTTGATTGTGGAGCTTGGGGGTTTTGTTTTGTATTCAAAACAAAGGCAGAGAAAAGGGTATAAAAAATATCTAAACCCTGAAATACAAACTGCGAAAACAATGTGTACAGAACAAATTGAGAGTACAGATACTTCCACTTTTTGCCTCAAGACACATACTAAAAATGCAGTACAGATAAACTTTCTATTTTAAAACTTACTATGTTCTTTTCGCTCCAAACAGAAACAATCCTTATCTTTCCTCACTCAGTAATTAACCCAGTCTTAACTTTGTAGAAGTTGTATTGTAAACAAACAATAAGAATGTCTTGTTTTTAGTGTTAAATGGCGCTGGAAGAGAAAGAAAACAAACATCTCCCAGCCAGTGCAGACATTCTGACTTCCAGATTACTGTACATTGCTTTGCTTCCTCCAAATCCTGTTTACATGAGCAAGGTCAGGGGATGAAACATTAGAGAGCCTCTACAGTGATTTCCTGCTGCTGTCAGTAAAAACTACAGAGACACCATCAACTTTCCCTTGTTTCCAACAGCTTATCAGGGACCGGAGGTTACCAGTGTATTGCCTTACAGAATTGAAAAGACCCAACCTCCCTCATGACTGAAACTGAAGTCAGAGGATAACACAGAAGGAAGTAGTCCCAAAGGGAAACAAAACTATCAATTTTTCCTTTTCAATAGTTCAGAAAACAAAAGCAGTGTTAAGCTGCTTGATATATGGAAAAGAAGGGGAGGGAGAGAAGCATTAATGCTTTCAGAGTCTTCAATGAAATAGAAAGGAGAAAGAAACACCACCCGCAGCCCCCAAACTTGACCTCGATTTAGTGAATATTTTCAGAGTGCAAAAGACTAGAACACACCTAATTTCTAGTAACTGCAACATATGAGGACTCTTACCACTGAAAAAGTTAGGACATTACACAGGTACCAGTTTGTTAGGCATACACAGCTAGTTTTTACAGTGCTTTCAATAATACACAGGAGAACTGAATAAATGAATCATCAAATCCAAAGATATTTCCTAACCAAAATAATACACAGGAGCTCTTAATGATTTTGTAATTCGAGTCCAAAAGAAAACAACTCCATACTGAATATTACACTGAAATTTTTCCACTGACACAACGATCACACTCCCTTCACTGAGTTTACAAAAGAAGCTGCATCAGGATGAACCTTAAATGAAAACAGATTTTTCGCCATGTTCAAAACAACTGGCCTTAGTACTAAGCTAGAAGAGAAGCTGAAAAGATAAGGTGTTTACAATTCAGGCAGTTTAATAATTTAAGTGTTTTTAGCAAAATCCCTATAAGAACATTCACATCTGCATATCTTAGCTTAACCTCTGAAGCAAGAAAATACAACTAAATCTAAAAAAAAACCCCACAAAAGCAGGCATTTTAAGTGTGGAAGCTGCAATGGATTGTTGGTTTTGATGAAGCAAGAAATTAAAATTCCTTGAAAAGAGGAGGAGGAGAGGGCGGAAGAGATAATACTAGTATTTTCTTAGACAGCTACAGATACAGTTCAAAATAAATGAACTGCTAAGAAAATACCTAAACATATTTTAAATTCACAATAAAGAATCAAAAGTGCTATATTTTTAAATATTTTCTTTTAAAATCTTCTCTAGGCAGACCGTTGTCAAGAATAGATGATGGTGATACTTCGCTGCACCTTAATTATCTGGAGTAGTGTGTCCTCTTTTGGGCTTCTTGGTCCCAGATAGACACTGATATCCTGGAGCAAGTCCAGTTGAGAGTGAACAAGATGACAAAGGGGCTGGAACATGTGATATCAAGAAAAGGCAGAGAACCACATTTGTCCACCCTTAAGGAAGAAAAGCTATAGGGAGATCTTGCTGCCATCTCAGATATCTAATGGGTAGATAGAAAGAAGACACACACGCGTATTAGAGGACCACTGTGAATTGAAGGCAACCGACACTTTGGAACATAGTATATTCTAGCTACATATTATGAAAAAAAAATATTTTCATCAATCAAACACTAGAGCAAGCTGCCCAGAAAGGTGGTGGAATCTCTCTCCTCATACATTATTAACAAATGAACTGGACACGGCTTTTAAGAACCTGATCCAAGCTGGCCTTGCTTTAAGGGGAAGGTTAGATGAAATGACTCCAGACATCCCTCTCAACCTATACTATTCTATCATTTTCATTAACAAATCTTCACAGAAGGAAGGAAAAGGAAATACCTTTTTGCTCTGTCAGAAATCATCTTACAGGCAGTAATAATGTATTTCCCATAAAGGACTAGGACAGGACACAATTCCAGTTGAAAAGATTCTCAATAAGAAGAGCACTTTCTCCTATTCTCCCGGACTAGATAGAGACCTACAGAAGTTTTTGACTACTTACTGTCAGGAATTTTGGTAGTTATTCAGCAAAACATTACAAGGTTTTGCATAGACTTCCAGTCTTCCTGAAGACATTTCAGGGAGCTTTAAGGAACTCACCAGAGATCCTACAAAAGCTTCAGTGTTGTTACTCATCCCAGAGAAAGGCTGTATATAAAAACTTGCGTTTTCTCAGATCACTGTCTCAAGTATCTCTCTCTTTCAGTAGAAAAATTAAAGTAAATATGTTGATAAGCTACTTCCAGTGGTCTAGGGACCTGCAAATATGTTTTCTAAATAACCCTTAAGATCCTGCTGTGTAACATGCGTGATAAATGCATTGAACAAGAATGCATAAAGAGACCTAAGTGCAGAGTGCATTTTTCTCTCTGCACATGTCAGAAGGGCAGAAGAACTCCTTAAGGCAGAGCAAAACACTTCAAAAAGAATAAGTAGGTATAGGCAGGACATGTGTAAATTAATCCAACAATCTGATCAAAATTTTTTGTCATTTGAACAGCATTCTTTTAGTAGAAGTAGTGCCAAAAAGCCATAAACAGTTTTAAAATGGATCTTGACATGTTTGCAGGGGAAAAAAAAAGTGCACAGTGATAATGTCTTTGATAACCAGTAGAAAAAGAGCAACCCATTGGGGCTGGAAACAGGGATATGTATGAGATATGATGATGAATTAGACTAGGACTAGAGGTTGGCAACCTCAGGTTGAAGAAGGATTAAGAAAAAAAAATACAAATAATGCACAAAAGCAGTATCATTCAATTGAGGACAAACTGTATCAAGAGGAAATCTGTCAGTGAAGGTGTGATGGGAATAAAGCCATAAATCTGCCATGTTCCCCTTGTTTCTTATGAAGAACACATCAAGCCTCTATTAGACAGTCTCCATACATTAGGGAAACTGAGACAGCTTCAGATGAAAAGGTCCAAGTCACTGAGATCCAGAACCCTCTAGCAACAAGACACAAAGAGTCTAGGTAGCTGGCCTGATTAAGAAACAGGTGGTAATTCCACAAATGACAGAAGCTGGTAATGCAGCAGAAAGACACTGGAGAGGAAGATGATACTAAAGTATGAGGCGATATTAGAAAGCAGGGAGGACCAGATAGGGTGGCAAAGTAGGAGAAAGTGTTATTTACTATAGGAGAGGAAGGATATTAGTGGCAAAGAAAACATGAAAAATGATTCCTGAATTTGTGTAAACAGTGAACAGTGGTGTGTTGAACAGGATAGCTGCCCTTAAGGCTACAGTCCAAGCAACAAGGGTATAGAAATATTTCTAGATGGAAAAATATGCAGATGGGGAATGCTAAAATGCAACGGTGATGAGAATCAATGATAAATGGTAGATTAAGATACTGGCAAAAAAAAAGTAGTGGTTACTGACAGTCAAAAAGCATAAACTCTGAAGTAACATTTTTATAATGAACATTGCAAAACCAGCCAGACAGCAGTCAAAACAATGCTGTATCTCTTGGGTCAATGTATTCTTCTGAGTTCTGGGCAAAACGTTTTATAAGCTACTTTCATATCAAAAGAATTAGTGGAGACTAAATGATTTGTAGGCATGTAATAAAGAATTACAGTGCAACTGTACATTTGAACTCTGTGATGAGCAGTAAGTAATGAACACAGAGTACTTAAAAGTGATAGGTAGTCAATAAATTATATCTACCACAATCCACTATCTGTGAAGCCTACTTAAGAGATGTCAGTAAGTCTACAAAAAAACATATTTCCATTGTGAAAACATGACACAATTGATAAACCTTAAAATATGTAACATTATCACCTCTCAAATACAAGTTTTTATATGATTATTTGTTTTGAAGTAAAGGTTTCTCATCAATCTGTGTATCATGGTCTTTGATAAACGATCTTAAAGAATTTTACATAGTACCTTCACATCACAGCTTTCATAAAACATTCATGCAAAATATAACAGCAGAAACCACACCTTCTGCCTTTTCCTAAGTATTAACCCTTCAACCACATAAAACTCTTTATGGTAACTAAAATTGCTCAAGACACAATTTGTGCCTTCACAGGAAGAGATTCAGAGCTAAAAGAAAAATTCTCATTTTACACTAATTCTAAACAGCATGTCTTTTAGATTTCATACCAGGAGAATATATTTCTCTTCCTACGGAACTACCGCTAAAACATTGCCTTCCTCTCCTCCCACATGCCATACCAATGTCATACGTAAAGCTAACACTAGGATACTCTAATCCTATCAATCTGTCTTAAAATGTATTACTTTTTTTTCTTCTAGGAAACTATTAAATGCCTTTAAAGGAGAAAAAAAACCCCATTACTTTTAGAATTGTATCAGTGAGACGATGATTCTTTAGGTTTCCCATTATTTGCAGATAAAGACAGAGTTGCAAAAAGTGTTTGAGAACAAGCCACAAATTTTAACAGTAATATTTAGATGTATTTAGCATGGGCTTATAAAGAGAATTTGTGCTTGGTATAGTGATAAAATTATAGGTATAAGATGAAAGCTTTGCTATTACACCATCTTCTGGTTAGACTTAGGAACTGTGACAGAAAGTTTAAGTTGAGAATTTAGGATATTGAGCTCTGAGAACTTCACAGTTGTTAAAAAAAAAATCTATTTCATTCATATGGACAGTAAAAGCAGTTACATTTCTGTAACATGTCAGCTATAGCCTACTCTTTTTCTTTTTTCCGTTTTTTTTTTTTTAAAGCAACTTACAGGAGTACTGATACTTGAAGAGGGTCTAATCTCTATGACAACTGGGTCAGGTGTTAGCGTATCAGGCACATCAAAGGTAGGGTTGACCTGTTGAAAATGAATTATAATATTATTATTTCAGCACCAACACAGAAAGGGAAATAAGATTGAAATAAAAAGTGACAACACACTTAGCAGCCCATCGATCAGTTCCCAACCCCCATTCAAGTTCCTCAAGTCATCTACCACTAACAGACTGTTGATATGCTTACTTCTGTATCAATTCTGATTGCCAAAATAACTTGAAAAGCACTTTTGTGGAAAACAGGTAGGAGGTAACACTGAAATCTGTGATAAGTTAACAGACCAAACACAAACGATGCTGCTCCTGAAACCACAGGAAAAACTGCTTTATATTGGAACAATGTCAAAGGCTGAGTGATCAGATATGTCAACACAATATCTGGAATTTTGCTCTTAATATCACAGTTACTACTTGCTTATTTTTGGCTATAGGAGTGAATCTGTAACTTTAGCAATATTTTGCTAATGTCCTTCCCTGAAAGTGAAGCATTAAGAAAGTATCACAGAATATGAAGTTTGAGAAAGCTGCTGCTTTTATCTTATGGTTTCACGTATGGATCAGAATAACCTCTCTATAAAAATCTGTGTGCACATTATCTCTACCATTATGTTATCTAGGTGTATCACAGCCTAAGATGTTTGCCCGCTCAGCATGATGCATGGAAGTACTATTCTTATTATTTTATGAACTGACAAAATTTACAGAAAGACTAGATGACTTTCAAATCACTAAGAAGTCTGATGTAATAAAGAGAAATTAACTTTTCTCCTTCCAACTTTTTATCAGTAATCCGGAGACAGTATTAATTCCAACCACCTTACTGAAAGTGCAAAAAAATAAACAGAAACCCCAAAACTCACACTTGCCTAGTGACAGGGTTGTTCAGTCACTAAAAGTTTCTTAGATACAAGGGTCATTTTATTTTGACTTTAAGAGGAAGATCCTACTATTTCACCTGAAGACTGTCAAAATTCTGGCTCAACCAGAGCTGTTTACTCAGTAACTGCTTCAGTGCTATTTCCACGAGGAAAAGTCCCTGATGCTAGGGTCCATACATTGATATAAAAACCTTTAGGTCAGAGACATGTTAGAATACATGAATAGAATACAATCTTACATCTGGAATTAGTAGCCAGGAAAGGAGGGCAACAGTACCTCGTACTGCCTGAAGACTTTCCATTCAGTTTATTTAGATTTCCATAACTTACATGCAGGAATTTTGGTTAAAATTAATAGAAGCAAGATCTTTTTCAGTAAATACAAGTGGAAGAAGATGACCAAAGTTTATTAGCAAGCTAGAAGGTAAAGAAACATTTTAAAAACAGATATTACCTGATTATTCAAAGTGAAAGTGATTCTCACACTTTGCAGCACTAACAAATCAGAGATGACAAACCTTCCTTAAGGGGAGATCTTAACACTGATTTAAAGCTTGTTCAGTTCTGTGACTAGCACTGCTTAGCTCTTTCTTTTATTCAGTTTCAATAAGCCATTCTTCATCTCTTTTTTCTGTCTTCAGATTACATGTGCATCAATCAAGAATGAGCAGGGATACAGGGACAATAAGGAAAACCTATTCTGCTACACAGTCATCGCAGCTGAACACTTAAAACTCCCTCATTTGTAGATATTAGGATCAAGTCCTGCTTTCTTCCAATTTCATCAAATAGACTTGGAGAAAAGAAAGGGAGAGAGGAGAACCAAAGCCAGGTAACACAGTCTATGTAATAACCTTCTATTTAGCTGAAAATTCTACCATTTTAACTGGACTTCGCCTTCAGCATCTTCTCTGCAGACACACAATTAAATAGAATCTCCTCTGAATATAGTATAGCTTACCAGTTCTTCACTGCTAAGGTGAGGAAGAGAGGAACTGCAAATTTTACTGCTTTGCCTTGATACATACCATGTCTATTGAGATTAAACAGGCAACTGTCCCAAAGAGTTTATTCAGTGCCCAGCATAACCAGGGTCAGTTGCTTCTGACATTGTCAGCCCTACAATAAACACAATTAATGCATTTTCCAAGAGCCAATCATACTACGGGCAGGTAAGACTAAAGTAATTTTCTGACATGAATCATTTGGGCACTGAAGAGAGGATAATGCATCTGCAGGAGTCTGCAGAAGAGCGACAGTAGGTGCCTACTACCTATCAATAGTCTAATGCGGAGGAACTACTGTAGTACTATTACTAATAGCTCTTGAAACATCTTTGAGATAATATCTCTTTGTTATATACATCAGAGATATTGCAGAATGAGTTAAATTCTTAATACAGGTTGGTAAATAAATACATGGTGCAAGTAAGTTAAAAAAATGTGTTTTTTCTGTAGAAGTGTCACATCCTGGAGCTATAATGGAAATTCCTCTGTCTATACTTCTACTTACTCCTTTATCAGAGATAAGGGGAGGATGAGGAGAACTGTAAACACTGACTAGGGGTGCAGGAACTGTCATAAGCCATACTAAAAAAATTAAATATTAAATTATTAAGCAAGTAGTCAGAAATAGCATCTAAAAAGTGTCTAAAGAAATGCACAGAAATATAAAGGCTGTATCTAAGTCCATCATACAAATATTAGTGTTTAACATTGCACTAAAAATGAATGAGATAATGGAATGAAGCTAAATGTAAAAGCTTCAAATTACTTGACATTTCCTGACAAGGTGATGTAGTTAGCTGTAAAATAATCTTACCGTGGTAAGTCCTAAAGGTAATTCTTTGAAAAGACTTAACTTTAAGAAACAAGACAGAAAAACCAGAACACTAAAAAGCAAGGTAGGCAGTACTGTCATGTATTACAGGTTTTCAAAAACACTCTTTCAAAGCCTTGCTTTAATTACCTGGTAAACTGATACATAAGTATTTTCATTATCATCTTCTAATATGATAATACAATTATCACATTTTGATCCATAGTATAATAAAATATATTTGAAGGGAAGGTTTCTACAGAATCTTTTATGAATTAGAAAAATTAAGTTAATAAAATTAAAAGAGGAAGTTTTAAATGACTCACACGAAGTATCTCCTAGCAAAGTGATGTAGCTGCTTGTGAAACAGTCTCTCCAAACGCAGCAAGAGAAAATTAGCTTTCAATTTGATTAAACGCTGCTCTTTGTTCTAGACTGGGGCCCTCAAGCCACGCAAGCCATATATTCTTTTTTCTACTGCCACCTAGTGTAATTTGAATTTCCTTCATCTAAGAAAATATTTACAACTGAAATTACACTGAAAATTTTAAGACTAAATTAAATCAACAGAAGCTATTTGTGCGCAAGATACAAACTCTGTGCACCTTAATATGATCAAACCTCAAAGCTATGTTTTGAAAGAAACTTATTCCTAATTTTCCATTTATTTTAAAGAAGTCTCTAGCATATGAAAGGTCAATTATGTACAAACATGGCAAATTCACAAATACAACTCTCATCAAGTGGAATGCATTTTTTATTATATTTCACTAAAACTGCATAAGTAATTAAACATACTGTTTTCAAATAACTCCACAAGGTCCTTATGTCAAACAGTGACAACAACTAGGATTTATCTCAGTTAAATTTAGACATACTGCTAGACACCTGTGTTTGAGCTGGTAATCATCCGATTACCTCTAGGGTCAACAGAAAAAAGTAGGTGTCTTTAGAGAACAAATCATTTACTTATATTTCCAAGTTCTCTGAAAAATTGCAATGATTATAAGCATTAAATCTCTACTTACTGGAATATTCAAGAATCATATTGATCAGTGCAGTTGGAGAACAGCTGTAAGGATTTATAAGTCAAGAACATGAAATTCAACAGTACATTAAAATTCAGGCTATTATTGGGCTAAGGAGGAGACACAACTAATAATTTTCTTGTAAAAGTTAACTATGTCTCAAAAAATAGGTAGGTAGAGAAAAAAATAGGCAAAGTATCTGAAATATTACTGGTTCAATGTATAGCTTTGAAGAGTGAATAAGAAAAAGTTATCAGAAAAGGCAAAATACACTCAAGCTCCATCTTTCTGTCACTATCCTGAAGGCAAAACACTAGGTGATACCTGCAATTTTTAATGCCCTTATCCAAGCTGCCTCATTCAAAATAGCATTTCCAACAGGTGATGTGTGAAAACACTGCAACTGTGTCTCTGATCCCAGCTGAATGAATTCTAAGCCAGCTCCATTTCTGTGTATATTATTTCCCCAGAATCAAGTTCTGGAATTGCAGGGACTTTGCCAGACTGAGACAAGCAGGGATAGAGAAGCAATAGCTAACCAAAAACAGAAAAAAAACAAAAAACCAAAACAAACAAACAAACAAACAAACAAACAAAAAAAAAAAAAAAAAAAAGAGGTGTGAAACATTAGGAATTTAAAAAAATATGGAGAGAATGACTTTCCTCCTGAGTTCCGCCTGTACATCTGTTGAACTTTTTGTGTTCTATCACCTTTAATTTTATCCTAAGGCAATCCATTTTCATCCCTGTTATAGAGGTGACTAAACCAGCTAAGCATAACTCAAGGCAATGTATTAAAACACACCTCAAGAATTTAGATGACATTGTAGTGGCTTGTAGCAAACCTTAAGCAGTCACTGTTACTTTTAAAAATCCCGTATCTGAACTGCCTCCTCTGACTGCCTGTAACTCCTGCACGTTACCAAGTCTCTTAGAATAGTGTTACTTCTGTTTAGCTAAGATCAATCACCTTACCCTGTTCACATAGAAATATGAAGAGAAAGGAAGAAAATAATGAGAAAGGAAGGAGTTCTGCATATTACCTGAGGTGTAGATGAGATATTAGGAAAATACTACAACTGCTGTGCTGTCATGGAATACATCACACAGAGAGACAGGGGAATCTCCATCCCTCTTCAAGGCCCCCTAACCAGACACAGCTGAACTGATGTACCACTGATAAGAAGAATAGATGACCTCCTGAAGCTCCCTCTGACATGCCTCTGATCCCATTCCTACTTTCCCTTATATATTAGAAACATGATGAGCCATTGAAAGATGAGGGTGGGATTGCAGTGGAACAGCCTGACTAGAGAGCTAGAATGCTCTCTATTGCCTCTGGCTTAGAAGGAGGTTACAGCAACTCTATTCTTAACACCCTGAAATCAGGCCAGAAAGTAAACCACAAAGAGTCCAAAACTTTTCTATGACAAAGCCATAGAGCCCTTTCACTACTACGGATCTGATAACCCAGGAGCCTATAAGCTGCTACAAATGCTGCAGCCATAAATAAATGCAGACATTAGGCTAAGTGAAATCTGTCAAAGCTAACTAATAAATAATTTCCTGACATTCAACTACTGAATTTACTTGATGAGCCCTTTCAGTATTGATAATGAGGTGCTTGCTAGCCTTAGTTTAACTTTAGCGTGAACTCATTAATGCTCTTTCAGAGCTTCTCAACTACCCAGGACCAGGAACAGGAAAAAAAAAATGCTGAAAAATTGGTTTAGAGTATACATTCCCATCTTTGCCAGGCATGTAAGCAGCAGAGAGGTCTGGAAATGTTGACCTGAAAAGCAAGCAATGGAACCCTGCAGCTATAAGGCTACTATGTTTGTTTAGCACATGTTATAACTAGGTGCAATTTGAATGGTCTTGAAGCAAAATGTTGCTGCAGCAAGATTGGCTTAAATTTGCTGGCAAATGCTGTGATTGAGTTTGTTCTGGCACTGACCAACTATACTGAAGGCTGGTACCAGTAAACAACTTCATTCATTTACATTACAACAAATATGAAAGTCCAGCACAGAAGTTTGTTTATGAAGGCTTGTCATACATGCAGTCATCCTGTTCTGACCAAAATGCTAAGCATTAGAAAGCTTCACATCCAACTTGACAGTAGAAGCAGGCACAGAAGAAATCTTAGTCATGGATTTTATCGCTTCCTCCAGCAACTGTTTTCAATCATTATACTACTCATGTTGCATATATTCATATTGCATACACACCCATCCACCAAAAAAAAAGCTCAATATCCCCAAATGTCAATGTTTTAAAACTCTGAGCAGGAAACAAATGCCAGGGGGAGCAGTATCTACGTTTGCTGTGGACACACCCAGGCAATGGTGAATTTTTATAGTACCCTGATAGCATATTACAGCAATCAGAAAGTTCCTAGATTTATCTCAGATACAGTTCTTCAACACTAAAGGAACCTGAAGAATATCAAAAAAGAGAAAAAAATATAGGTAATCACCACGCAGAAGCTAGCCAGCTCTATCACAGACTGTCACAAACAAAGCATAAACAATGGCCTCATTGAAGGCATAGCACTGTTTACCTATTGAGCATAACTTTCAGACAACTTGACAAACACAGGATTTTTCCTAATACTGACACAGAACATTTGACATTGCACTTTGGTTCCCTAATTTCTACCACTTTCAATGGATGACAATAGATAGCTTGACAGTAAAGCACTTCAAGAATGAAATACCAGGAAATCAGACTACATAGTGACGTAAAACACACTGCTAGCCTAGAAAGTCTTCCTAAACTTTTAGATGGAGATCAAAATCTTCTCAGAATACCTAAAGGTCTTGGAAAGAGGGACAGCTTGTGATAATCAAGTATTTGACTTTTAGTAATAACACCATTTTGTCCTGCTTATAAAGAAGTATTTTGATTAGTATTCTAAAGGTCATTGAAGATTCAGATGCCTTCTGCAACACTTGCAGTGTTATTTCAGAAACCAGACTATCACCTACATTTTGCTTGAATCAGATGTAGAATACAGACATACAAGAAGCATGAAAGTAATTTTAGCATAAACCTGCCAGCACCAGCTTGCCTAGTAACCCTAATGCGGATCCATAAATTATGGTTGCTTCCAAAGTATTATACATAACAACAAAAAGCTCTCTGGTATACATAAAACATATTTAACTACAAATGCCAGATAGTGCTCACAGAAGCTTCTTGTTTCCTATATTAGACAATTTATTGCACTCACCTCAACTGACTCAATTTTTTCATCATGGAGATGAGGTGACCTTGGGTAAATATCAAGAAGATGAGGAGGATCATCAATATGTGTTCTTCTAAAATTGTGTTTGAGAACTTCTTTATAATCCAAAGTATCAAAGTTGGTTTTCCATAGTAATACCTGTAAGAAGTCCTCATATCAGTAACTACTTGAAGGCTATTCAGTGCTCAAAACATAACTATTCAGTAAAGTCTGTTATTACTAGTAGATCACTGCATCATAAGGAGACTGAAGTAATGTCTTAGTCTGATCTCTACTGCAACACACGCATTTCCTCAGAGTATTTGTACTTCAAATCTAAAAGATGTGGTTCAATCTATTAATACAATACATCTATTATTATAAAACAAAGCAAACTCCTGTCCCACTGAACTGTCCCAAGTTACCTTTCTGCCAGATCAAGGGATCATATACTGCTAAATTTCTGCCCCCTAAAAAGGCTTGCAGGTCTAACAAAAAAAGTTGAAGGAATAAGAGAAATGAGAGAGTTCCACAGAACTCTAAAACACCTGGTTCCAGTGTTTTAGCAACAGAAATCTCTTTTCTGGACTTTGTCTAACTATATTCTAGGTAGAAACAATATACAACAGTCACACAATGGCCAAATGCAGAAGGTCATAGGATGTAGAGGTAGTCCAAAGGCATTCTATCCAGTCTTATGACTATTCCGGGAAATGAAATCGTAACACACAATGTTGCTCTCTCATGACACAAAATAATTGCATATTTAATTTAATTAAGTTTACATGATCTGTGAACTCTTTCTTACTTTAAGTACTAAGGGAGAAGAAAGGAAAGGAAAGAAAAGGAAAGAAAGAAAAAAAGAAGAGAAGAGGGAGAGGGAGAGGAGAGAAGAGAGAAGAGA
>VZTH01011906.1:191778-206166 GCA_013397815.1 Aleadryas rufinucha | reverse complement strand
GGGGGGGGGCAAAATTGTGAAAAGCTGCTTCCAGACTTATTCAGTGAACTATGTTTTTCAGTTCATCCCAGGGGATGTGTGTGACTAATCCATGGACATTTCAAGTTTCAAATTTAGCTGTTTTTTTCTTAGGGCCTAAAAGCCTTTTACTGAAGATTTTAGATGGCTGATCAAAGCACTGAAACATTAAAAGGTCAAGTCTTAAATGTATATTCCCAGAAAAAGTTACCAACAGAAATATCATGAACTGAATTTTTTTTGGTCCACCACAAATTTCAAGAAAACTGTACAGTTTTTTTTCTAATGCAAACAAGTAACTTCGTAAGAAAACTACAGGGGAAAAAACCAGACCTTTTGCCTCTTGGCAACAGGAGAATGTGACTGGGTTTGACGTGGAGAAGTCTCCCTGACTCAATTAGAAATACAGCTGCTTTTTAAAAAATTTTGAAGCCAAATACCAAAATTAAAATTGATGTCTGAAGCCCATATTACTTCCATCATTTGCCTGTAATAAAATTAAACAATTTCTCCTTCCCCCAGCAATCATTTCAACAAAATCACATACTCTGTCCCTTCTGTATGTGTGTGCAGTATGAGACTTCTGGATACAGGTATGTATGTGTATGTATGCAGTTATAGTCTCATGCTACTACAGCCCAGTAAATGTGAATACTACTAGAATAAGACTAAATTAATATTGTTTATGTAATTCTGCTCAATAGAAACCATAGTATTTTTATAATGCAGCCTGAAGATTACTAACGAAGGGTTATATTTGAATTACAACAGGAAAATCAATGGAAGGCATGGTTCAGGACCATTGTTTTTCCAGTTATATAAAAAAATGCAACATTTAAAAAACCTTAACACAACTTAAATACAGAGTAAGAACTACATGAACGAAGTTGATCGTAACAGCATTACACCAGCGGGAATTTTATCCCTCGGTATTACCGTAACAACTCATCCCTACATTCAGAGAACACAGCTCCCTGCTCTGGGACTGCCTGGATGCAGGACCTTGCTCCCACACCTGGAAGCAGGAGGGAGACTGACATAAACATCAGGGATTTCACTGAATAAAGCACTGCATGCATAGACCAAAATGTTCCAGCCTTCAGCTGGCAGTGCCCTGAGTGTTCAGCTCAGAGGGGAAAGCAAAACAGATACTTCAGACTCATTGTGGGGACTTGAAAAAACAATTTTGCTTTAAAACTGTGCTTCCACAACTGCTTGTGTAGCAAATGGGGATCCCACGCTCACAGGGAAACATTTTTATCAGAGTATCAGTTTTACTGTATTATTGTTCAGGTTTTACTGGCCAGAACACTAAGCAGTCTAAGAAAATTATTGGAAATCTATTAGAAAAGGCCCTTTTGTGATTGAACTGCTGCACAACCCCAGCTCATCTTTGCCTTTCCCTAACAGAGAACACCATTTTGAGGCTGTCAGGCATTTTTCCCTCCAAAGGGGTTAACGCCAGTGGAAAATGCAAAGATCCTCTTACCACAGAAAAACTGAGCAATGCAGTTTCCTAGAGAAGCTGCCTTTTTATTTTTACAGGTGCAACTGACGTCTGTCTTGTATTTTCTGCTCACCCAAATATTAATTCATTAACCACACACACATGAATGTATGATATGCAGCTATCTGCACCCAGGTAGCTTTTCTAACTTTCATATCTTTTTATTCAAGTACTTAATGGAAAGAGGCAGAAGAACAGATTTTGACATAAGACAAATCAGGAAAACAAGCATTCACTTCAAATGAATTTTGCTGAATTACACTGGGCCTGAATATATATCCTAGTGTTTAGAAAAATATTTATCTTCCAAATGTGAAGAACAGGCATCAAAATTTCCATAGCACACCTAAAGCCTGACCAAACCCCATGTTCTACAGGACTATTTTTTAAATTTTTCATGTTTTCTCTCTTTTAACTGATATATTGCAATGGTCCAGAGAATCAAGGAAATCAACAGGGAAACAGAAATGGTTTCATATTAAAAGTAGTACAGACAAGTGTACACCAGCTGCTAAAGAGAGAAAGCTGTTAAATACGAACGGTTCCTACTTGGTTTTCACTGCAGGGGTCACATTTGGAAACAATTTAGATACTAAAATTAGAAGCTCATATTTTAATTTCAGCAACATCTTTGTCTAGGAAATGAGAGAAATCTTACCCACCATTAAGTTTTACCAGGTACACTAGCTGGAAAAATCGGTGCCAGAAACAGTAATGCTGAGGAATCAAGTTCACACAGTAAAACAGACTATTCTCTGCTCATTCTATTAATCTAAACCTTGTCAGGAATAAAGCTCTTTTTTAAACAGTAAAACAAAACTAAACAACAAAAAAATCCTGAGAGGTTTGAGTCAGGAACATTCAAAGCAAAAGCATTCCAAAATGCTCCCCTCACTAAGGATCTTTCTGAAGAGGCACTTCTACAATGGCATCCTAAATTATCATATTGCATGCTGAAATGTTTAACACACTCTGAAAAAATTAGTTTTCCCTTTCATCAGGTACTTCCTATAGTCATTGTAAGGTTCCAATGTCTTTTAAAAGAAAAAGAAGTATTTTAAAATTTGAATATTGGCTGAGTATTTTCTTGACTTTTTTCTTTTAAACTCCAAGCTGCTATCCACATTTTAAAATTCTCCTACAGTTCATTAACTCCAAAGAAAGCACAACCATATCAATGCTTTAAAGCAAGAAACCACCCCCCCCCAAAATGCAAATAGCATTGCCTTGAGACTCTGTTTAGTCTCTAAAATCCTGCAGATAACAGAAAAGCAGTACTAGTACTGAAAAATACATTATGAAAGGGGATGGACTTTGTATTTTCGTTAGTAAACATATTAATTATAAGTAACATGAGGGAATAATAGACTTATGTCAACCTGACAATATTATTTTTAGTGGAAAACAAGTAAATATACATTTCCACTCTATCTTCCAATAAAAATCTAAAGGTAGTGGACTTTGGGAATTTCCAGTAACAAATAAGGGACACAGAAGGGCTAGTTTCGGTATTGCTGCAGTCAGCATCACTTGCTGCTCACATTTGGTTCAGCTCTGAATGCAAGTTTTCACTCAAAGGGCACAATGGCTCAGTTGCTTGGCCACTTCTTTTGTTAAAAGAACTCATTCTGCTGTATTACAGAATGTACTTTTAAGTCTAAGAGTAGATTATTAGAAGTGTTTGTTTAAATAATTCAACTGCAAGGAAACTTAAAGAGAGATGTAACATTTTACTTGAAATGACTGGAATGCAAAGACATTTTTACCTTAATCCTATTCATGTTGGCAGCCATAGAAGTCTCAAAGTTTACTATTGTAGTATTTTATTTATTTTTGTGATGGCAACATTACAAGCTCCCCCCAATACACTCAGATCCCTTGTGCTCAGTTCTAACCCTGCTGTGTTTTACACAACTTGGCTGCCACCAGCAATTAGGGTTTTTTTGGTCTGGGGGTTTTTTGGATAGAAGGAAGAAATGTGGAAAAGCCATATGCTGACTGAAGATATGTGTTTATAGCTTAATTATTTTATGACCTAAAATTGTATTTCACAGATTTTACTGCTGAGCAAAGAAGAGCATATAGATGAAAAATAACCAACATCTTTCGGTAAAAGGTGGTGGTTTTCTGTATGCAAGTCTTCCAGATGATTTATCTCAGCTTCCATATTTATATACATTCCCTAGTCACAGCAACTAAAAATGAGATGCATCACATTCTGCCACCAGTTACTTTCGAAGCCAAGGAAAAAAAAAAAGAAAAAAAATCCCAGCCTCTTTGCATAAAATCAGTGATAAAGACAAGGAAGTTCTAGTTCTCTCTGGCTCAGTACCCCGTGCTTGCCATGCTCGGCCTCACAGGGCCCTGAGTGTGTGTGTATTGCTGCAACACACAGAAAATGCTACAGAAAAGGTGCTGAATACAATTCCCTGGGACACAGCACGTTTCCTTATGGGCTGAGAAACAAGGCCCATTCTGAGACCTCAGAGGCCCAAGTTTGATGCTGCAATTGCCATGTGCTTTCTCACTTTCTTTTTAGGGAAGAAATCACTATTTATCACTAGCTTCTGCTTCTTCCTTTGGAAGAATCCAGTCAGGAGTAAAAAAAAAATTGAAGGCTGAAAAGTGAGCAACTGAATTACAGGGGGAAGACCCAAGCAATATATTTAGTTCAGTGAGGGATTAAGTGCCACGGCCATTGGTAATTAAAGAGCTCATACGTGCTCTTTGAAATAGTTCGACTTTTCCTCTGGCTGCGAGCGCAGCGCACTCAGAGGTTCGGGTGAGGCAAACCTGATACTCTGCCATTCTCCGCCAGCACGTGCCGAAATTAGTTCTCCATTTTGTGGTGGCCCTCGGAGAGCAATTCCCATTGAGAAGTGAACAAAGGCCGTGACCCCGGGGTCAGAGTGTAATGCAGGAAGCATGACCTCCCCTTTGTTCAGAACAGCACTGTTTACTCTGCCTAAGTAAAGATCACCAATACATTAACTAAAGAGGATTAAAAAGGTCATATCCCTAGGGATGGAGCTCACGCAAGTGGCAACTCTCTTCAGTCACTAAATCACTGGACTTCCCCACCTACCCCCCCTTCAAAAAAGAAACACCTTAAGCTGTCATGGCTCAATTGAACATTATTTTCAGAGCAAAAGTCTGTACAAATTCATGTTTCAAAACCAGGTTAATTTCTGCAGAGCTAGCCAGCTGCTTGGAAGCTATTTTTAAAGTTATCAAAATAGTTTAAGTGAAAACTTACCACCTCAATACAATTTTTAAATTTTATATCTCCTTTTGAAAAATTCTGAGTTCATTTATAAAATTGTTTGGGTCTTAAGTGGTTATTAAAAAGCACAAGTAACTCTTATAAAAGGAATTCTTAAAATATCCTGTAGTCTGTGGATAGGCAAAGAAGTTGCCTGTTGCTGTAGACAATTGCTAATTCTAGGATGGCTCACTTGCAAAAAGGAGAACAAGGAAAATAAAATGAAAATACTCTGCCTATAAAATTTCACATATGCTCATCACTAAACTTTATCAGGCTAAATAAGCAGATATTTTGGCTGTTAAGATTTCGCTTACCAATTTCTCATAATATCTTAGAACATCATTATTAATATGAATATTAAAAGAAGCATCTCCTGAAATAGCTAAATAAATGCTGCATTGGTAACACACAGCTAGACAGCATGTTGGTGTGTCTCCTTTCCATTGTCACCTCTAATCCACTGGCCCGCTGAATGATCCCAAATTTGCTTTGTACCTTGGTTTCCTCATCTGTGATGATGTGGCTCACTGGGATGCAGATGTTACCATCAGTTAGAGGGCCACGATAGGAGGAAAAGAGCACGTAGAAGGGAGTGGTCCAGACTAAGATATTTTCCCTTCTTTATCCTCAGGCAGAAGCACCTCTAATTAAGCTAAACATTATGTTAGAGCTTCTAGAAAAAAGTAATAGGACTCAGGCCAGGCAAGGGGGCAAGCTTTTGATCAAAGTCTTTGGAGCAGGGAGTTCAGCACCACAGACAAACCCCACATAGGGGTTTGGAATCAGTTGGAATCAGCATGAGATCACCAGCAACTTTGAGAAGAAGACCAGGAGTGGCCAAAACTCCAAAAATCAAGGTCCTCGAGTCCGATAAAACAGTATGAACCATTCAGGGGGAGGGCTGAGAAGGTGTCCTTCCATTCTCAGACACTTTGTACAAAATAGCTATTTTTGTATCCATAACAACATGTTCACCTCTCTAGTTTCTAGCAGCGTGAATTAATACAAGAGGTGTGGCAAGCTGGGATCTCGTTGCACCCAGCCTGCACTGGCCCTTCTTCACCCACCACTGCAGTTCCCACTCCTGTGCTTTCTGATCTTTTCTCACCCCCGCAGTAGGAGTCAGAAACTTACTGCAATCAGGAAAACCAAAAGGAGAAAGTCTTCATAGCCCATGCCCCATGGGAGCACAGCATTTAGCCCAAATGGCTCACAGCAGATTCCACCATGGCCAAGAGCAAAGAAGAAACTTCCAAACCATGTCTCTGCCCCGTGCTGGGCAGCATTCCCACTGCAGGTGGGTGAAGGACTGGCACTCAGAGTAACTCTCACCTGTCCAGTTCTGTGCCTGGAACAATCAAATCTAGTAACACACTTTCCTGTGACTGCTGTTCCCTGAAATCTTATATGACAGCACTGGGCTTTTTATTATACACCAGGAGTTAAGGAAAGAAAGAGGAGTTAGAAAGCCTTGACAATAGGTTTAGAAAAGGCTGTCCAGGCCAAAGCAAAAATGTACAGCAGGTATTTAAAATAAACGACCTGGAATACAGTGCAATATTGCCACCTTGTATGTTCATCAGATCTTCCCACCGATTTCAACGGAAACACTACTTTTTGGCACAAAAGATTATGCAGGCATAGTATATTTGTCAGGGTAAAAAGGGTAACAAAATCTCTAGACACAGAAGGAGCAGGTGGGCAAGAGCAATGTGAGTACTGAGCAAAGCTTTGTATCAGGCTGAGGCAAAGGGATACCTTTTCCAAAAAGCACTGGACTGAAACAACCAGAACAAAGAATATACTTAGACATTAAGATTTAAAATTGGAGATTGGGAGCATAAGGACCGAACCAGTGACATAAGGACAATTTATTGACATACATTAGAAGCAGGAAGACTGCACAACAATTGTCTGGCAAGTCTGAAATAGTACTGGGAAACAAAGGGAAGTGAAGAAAGAGAACAAAAAACACCACAGAAAAGACAATGGCTGATTATGACCTTGAGCTATTTAGTCATACAAAAGAGGAACCTTGCCTTTTCTCACCCTGTATGACCATACTAACATGTCTTGTTAGCTGGGTTCCTAATCTGGGATATTCATAAAGAATAAAAAATACCCACTACTTCTCCCCATGGAAATTCCTAGTCTTTCCTTTTTTCATTCTGTTTCACCTTCACACCAGCCAACAAGCACTCTCCCTCCAAGATGGGAAGCAAAAACAACACTCAGGGAAGTCAGGGAATGAGATGTCCCTTCTCTTAAACTGGAAAACGGAGGAAACATGATTCTGTGACACAAAATTCTTGCATTGTCCATTTTTTGGGGGGATGGAGTAAACTTGATCCTACCTCATATTCTAAGATAGGCCTCTCTGTCTCCTGATGCCCAGAAATCCAGACGGATCAAGAGGTACCTTTTAGGTTAAAAAGAAGTTATCAGGCTTAATACAGATGGAAAAATCTATTATATTCAAGTCACAAAATTGTCCCCTTTGGTCCTTTCAAATAGGAAGTCCCATTAATCAATTATTTTGCAAGTAAAGGGTGCAGGAACAGCGGACAGCAAAACAGAAAGTGCTGAAATAAAGGGATAAATTAAAGGCAAGCCATTCTGAGGACACATGCAGCCTTTCAGAAGCATCCTAATGTTGGAGGCAGGGTTTCCAACAAAAATCTGCATTCTTCTATCAGGAATGAAAGAGTAGCAGTCCTCAAAAATAGCCACAAATGATGATCCAGATTACATGCCAATGAATTCTGTGATTTAGTAAACCGTCTGGAAGGCTACTTTAAAAGATTATAACTTTAATGCCTGAGCAGGGATACATAATGGGGAGAAAAACAACATTGATAACATAATGAAAAATACATCTTTTTTAACTTTGAGTGCACCCACAGAATTAATTATTATTTATTTGGCCTTTCAAAAGGGCTTTGACAATGTGACTCATGAAGACCATAAAGAAAACACAATAGTCACGACTAGAAGTTGGAATCATGATTAAAAACAAGCTAAGCAGCCAAAAGTAAAATGTACAAATGAAAAGACACTTTGACAAGAGAAATGTTAAGAGCTGTTGCATGCAGAGGCCATGCTGGTATCAGCTTTTAACTTTAGTACATGTCCAGAAAGATCAGCTGTAGAATAAAGAGTGGCAACAATGACAAGCAAGGGAAGAGTACTGGGGTTACTGAAGGATTTATCCAAGCTGAGTGAACGTGAAACACAATAAATATTTTTTTTTTATAATTGCTAAGGAGATCATATTACAACATTCTCCAAGGAACGAGACCTGGGTGCCACCATAACAAGTTAATGGAAACTTTCAGGGATATGAAATTATGTCAGGTAAGTCAAGCAGGAAAACAGAATCCTGCATTGAAAACATTATCTTACTAATATCTGCCTGCCAGGGAAACAGCTTCCTGGAGAATGCTAATAAGCCTTTCCTCATTAAAGCTACAGAAGTAACAGGAGTGCAAGGGCAGGTATCTACAACAATGTCACTTATATGAGACTGCCATATATGAAGACATAGAGTGATCAAACTATTTATGTTAGTGAGTACATGAGCAACAGGGAACACAACAGAGATACAGAGATTGAAAGTCAGGATCTGTAGTCCGACTTTCCTCACCTGCTTCCAGTCTTGAAAGCGAAATGATTCAGCTAAATTAAACAAGCAGTAAGTTCAAACTATAGGAATATATTATTTTTCAATGTGCAGCCTGAGCATGTGAAAATCAATGCCTTGTTAAAGGACATCAGTGGGAATCAGAAAGAATGATTCTATCCATAGCCTACAAAAATAGAGTGTGGGATGGGATTATTTGCTGGAAAGACCACAAGGACCTTCGCACAAAGCCAATGGACCTACCTGCCCCACTTTCTGACAAGGACAGGGTGTTCCAAAAGGATCTGATATTGGTCATCTTCACCTCACTTCTTACCAATCAACCCTTTGTTAAAAATGTCAGGGTAGACTTGGCATTAATTACACTGTGGACCCATGGAGTAATTTCTACTTTTGTTTTCTATGGCCAAAATAAATGGCAAAAAATACAGATCAGTTCACTTTATCTAATGTGAAATACCTCATCTGCTAAGCTAGCTATGGTGCCTGACACAAAGCTGTCAATGCATCATTCAAACATCACAAAAACACGTAAAAACAAGCATGTTTACTTTGCCATGTGCTCTCCCCCCTGCCACCACAAATAATTAGCAAGAACCTAAATTATAAGACTTCGTTTTACTATATAAATACATTTATTTTTTTTAATCTTACTATCTTTTTCCCATCCATGCATCATTATTTGCAAAACCCATTTAATAATTACAAGAGAGTCCAAGTTGTGTGTCAGATCCTGGGATATTGCCACTCATACGGTGGTTTGCTACACTCAGCCTTTGGTCTTGTGGCTAACAGTTCACCCAAGCTGTGAGAATACCTCACCACAACCCACACACTGCTGCTCTTCAAAAAGGAAGACAAGGATACATAATTAAGAGATGATGAACTCAAATATAAGACATGAGATGTGAGAGCAGATTCTGTAACCACACCAGCGAGTGGTTTTACTACTGAAGTTTCTTCAGCTCTGTGTTCACTCATGTTATTTGTAGAACTCACATGTTTTCAAACTATATTTGCAGCAGCAGAGAGAAAAAAGAATGCTAAAACCATGCCACTGCATAAAAATAGTTTTAACATTAACATCAGAACTGAAATTGTAAATCAGCATAATTAACAAACTGCCCTTGTAACAAGCGGGGCCTATGTCTTAACAAAAAAGCAAACCAACATATAGTTTTACTAAAAATACTGTCAAAATTTCATCCCACAAGAACTGTAACTTGAAAATATTCTCAGTCTCATTTCAAGACTTTATGATGCTGTAATTGTGGCTATAATATAAAGAACTATAGACAGAAGTATCTGCATGTATATGTGCTAGCTCAGGGACTAAAGGCACAATGCACAGCATGGACATGAAAATTTAGATGTGGGTACAGATCCACACCGGTACATACAGGATCAGTCCCTCACTGGCTATTCAGAATAAACAAAACATCAAACCACTCTTCCTATTACTCTGCAGAGCTGAAACTAGTTTTTGCTGTTCTAGTCATAACTGACTAGGGAAAGAGTTGAAAAGTCTGGAGCAGAACAAGATGTGAATAAAGCTCACTCAAGTGAGGACCACTGACCAGCCTTCAGAAACAGGCATTAGAAATAGCAGGATTAAATGCTCACTTGTTTTCTGATTAACAACAACAAAAGAGTAATTCAGTTTTACCTAAAAGAAGTCTTTGTTTTGTTCCGATGCAGGACCACATCTCCACAAGCCAGGGACCCTTTGCAGGGCCAGAGCCTCCCAGCGGCAGCCACACCCTCCTCTTCCTCATTTTTTTCCACTGACCATTAAATACTTTCCAAGCCAGGCCCTGAAAAAAACCAACCCAAACCAAAACCCACATTTTTAATGGACATCAGATACCATACTGCTGATTTAATTAGGCAGATTAGAAACAAATACATTTGCACACACCCCCATATCTGTATTTTCTGTTTCATTTCAAAGAAATTTGGTAGGCCTGATTTGAACCTCTATTCAAACCACAGGAAAAAAATAATGAAAATGTGTTCTGTGTTGATGGCAGAACTAAGCCCTCTGGCAATCTCTTTTTAGAGTTTTATATGACATGTTGTCCATTGGTACTGGAAAAATTCACAGAACAGGGGCTTTTCAGAGAATCTTCAGATTAACCTATATGTTTTGTAGCAGTAATAGATGCCAGCACAAGACAAGCTGAGAGAGACATCCCAGAACTTGTCTCTTCTGGAATTCTATAGATTTGACACTCATGCAGATCTATGACTTCATTTTAAAAAAAGTAAGACTTTCCTGGCTCATGTATCACTCAAACTCTCCCAGGTAATAATGATGCTGCATAGCAAGTACCACACAACATGTCCTTACTCTTATGATATTTCATACAATTTATTTTATCCATAATTTGGCAGTACACAGAACTATCTGGAAATTGATTGTTGCTATAAACTGTTTTGCATATTGTGTCATCTGCTGGCTTTAATTAATTATTTAAATGTCACTGTAATTATACTACATTTCATATTCTATTTGACCAGAAAATATTCAATACAAATACAAAGTGAGAAAGCAAACTTCCCCCATATCTCAAAAAACACTTACTTATTTTCAAATAACCAGCTCCAGCATTCAACAACAAAGCAGAAATACAATATTTAGGGTTCAGCAACTTAAGCTCAATTTTTTTTGCAAATAACTGCACAAAGATATTTTTGTTCAGCTATCATCAGGACTGTGAAATTAATATTAAAATAAGCCACTTGTTTATTTAAATTTAGACCTAAATTTATAACCTGAACCCACAGATTCATGCTCTTATGCTTGCTGAAAGAACAAATTAGTATTAAAATAAGAACAGAGGTTATGTTGAGATGTGTGTTAGGGGATGACAACATATATTACAGGTAGTATATTAAATAACGCCAAATCCAAAATGATTTTTTAGGACCAGCGTCTTCTACATATTTATTCATGTACAATTGCACACCCACAGAAAAACACTGTAATAAGCAAATGATACACTTCACTACTAGCTGAGGTGTTTGCAGTTCCACACAGTCTAACATCCTAACAGGTTTCCAATACACAATTCTGAATTCTCAAAGCCTGCATAATGCTGCATTTGCACATACAGTAAATATGTATAACTGACTTGCAGAGTACATCAATACTGAAGTATTTTAGACATGGTTATTCCCACAGAAATCTTTGTTCTCTAAACTGCAGAATATTAGGTAAGATTGCCATTTATACCGGAGTGCTCTAGTACACCACTGACTTTTAAATCCAAATACACAATAAGGGAAAATGCTAGCACATCAGTATTTTACTGGCCCACAAAACAAAGATTCACCCTTCCAAGCCCTCCCATCCATGTATTACATATCAGAAAAGCACACTTACTCCAGACTGTCTGCATTCCTATTTACGGAGATGCTCTGCAATAAAGGGAGCGAACAGAAATCCAAGGGTTAACAGAAGAAACAAAACAAAACCAAACCCTAAACCAAACCAACAAACCCTACCACCAAAATGCTCAGCCACGTTGCAGTCCTCGCAAGAAAAGGAAAATGTTCAGCAGACAACAGCCTAACAAAAAGCAAACAGAGAATTTAGTGCTGCTATTGCCTGGATACCAGTTTGGGATTTAGGCAGCCTTGGATTACAAGGACTATTCCCTTGAAAATCCAGCCCACAGTTCCTGCACTGTTTTCTACCAATACCACATCCAAACTGTGACTAAACACCTCATTATGCTTCTCTGGCACTGTCTGAAGCACACATATTGTACAATTTTCTGGGGCACCTAAAAGCAGAGGGAAAAAAAGCAGCTGGTTTTTACCAATCGGTAATGAAATGATGAATAAGTTCCCTGTAAAAGCTTGCATGATCAGTAAATCTTCTCTCCCTCCCCCCCCCCCCCCTTTTGTCCCATGTAGGCAACAGGTGACAAAATACAGCCCCAATCTTCATCTTTAAAAATAAGAAAATGTATGTAGATTATGAGACATCTGCACTGTAATATAGCCTTTTTTAATAAATTAAAATTTAATTAAGAGACTTAGCTGGGCCTCTACATTGGCTTCAGAAAGTAAATGCCTTCCTTAGTATTTATTTGTAGAGGTTTCATTTAAAGAAAATACAGTCCTTACAGTTACAAACAATAACTAGTGGCTTGAGGTAACAATCTGGTATTGACACACCTTAAAACAGAAAATCCAAACTGCATTTTCAAAGGAACTGCATGCCTCAAATATTTCACTACAATCACTTTTTCCTATAACTTGCTAATTGATCTTAAATACATAGATGAATGATGAGTCATTAACCTCCAATTTTCTTAGCTCTTACTCCGGACAAACATTATATTCTGATTTATTAACATCTGAAATACTTAGTTGGCTGTTCATGGCATTTAAACAGTTAATCTAATTCATGGGAAGTAAGGATTCCACATTAAAGACTCCTTCTACTTTCTCCTTTAGCTTCACCACTTCAAAAGCCTTTTCCCCATCCCTTATTATTTAGAAATAGTTTCCCTTTGTGCACCGGACATACTACGGTAGTTCAGGAGGTCGTGGCAGTTACATGGTTCTTTTGCCAGTCCCCATATTGCTCATTAAATAATTTTACTCCCATATATACACACGCAGCTGGTAAAGGGATAACTTTGCTGCATTCAGCTACATCAACACTGCCAGAGCAAGCCTCAAAATAAAAAATCACAGCGTTACAGAAATGATCAGCTCCCATCACTGTACACTTCCCGAGCCTCCGATTGCTCACGTTATGTTTGCAAAGCTGTGATGTAGCAGTACACCTGTGTCTCTTTTAGCAAAAAAAATCCACAATAGGCTAAAAACCTTTCAGTTCTGTTAACACCCACTTCTCAGTCCACAATTAAATAGAATCTTTCTTTAAAGACAGGATTCCCTAAAATATTTTACACGCTTACAGTTTTCTATTTCGGAAAGCTTTGCAATTTCTTCCCTTTGCAAAAATTCAGCTGCGCAGCACCAGCGAAGAGCTCCGGGTACAGCAGATGGTTAAAATTCTGCATCATTTTTAAGAGCCTAAGAGAAAGCACTGCCTTTTTTCGGGGGAGGGCGGGGGTGGAGGAGAGGAGAGAAAAAAGCTGAGAACAGCAATTTGCAGCCCCCCCCCCTTTTTTTTTTCCTTGACAGCAGCAAGCCCCGCCTCAGTCTGGCCCTTCCTCCAACCTCTGCTAACCTAAAAACCAGCGCCAGCCTGGCAGCGGGCCAAGCATTCAAAAGTAAACATTATCCTCCTGCCATTTTTCAGCGCTGTTTATCATACCCTGATCCCCTTTTTTTATCCCCCTCCCTCCGCCGCCCCCTCTTCGCCATTGCTGAAATCCCCGTCTCTGCCCCCGGTTTGTTTCGCTCCGCGGCGACATCCAGCCCTGGGAGTCCCACTCCGATGCGCCGCGGCAAACCTGCAGGACGCGGTCCGAACGAGGGATGCGGCCGTGCCCGGGGCCGCGGGCGGTCCCGCAGCGGAGGCCGCGCCAGGCGCACCTTTCCGCGCGGCTGTCCCGTGGGATGGGGTGGGACGGCCGCTTATCACCCGCTCCCCGCACAATGCACTCGCCTCTCCCAGCGCTGGAGCTGCCGGCACAAACGCGGCTTTTGACTCCGCGGCTTTTCTATTTTCTTATTTAATTGTGAGGGGAGTGCTTAAAGACCAGAGCCGTCCATGAGCGGCCGTGAGGGCGCCGTACAGCGCTGCACCTGACTCTTTGTTATCCCTCACCGCTCATGCCCATCCCCGGTCCCTTCCGCTCCGTGCTTCTTCCTCCCTCCTTGGGCTGCTCCTCGTTTATCAAGGCTCTGTAAAAAAACCAACCCGACTAATTGAAGTAGCTGCCCGTTAGTGGTTTTTACCTAGTCGCGCACTGCATGGAGTGGATAGCGGGCATACCGGCAGCAGGAGGAAAGATTAAAAAAAAAAAGGGG
>VZTH01011906.1:116105-191761 GCA_013397815.1 Aleadryas rufinucha | reverse complement strand
GGGGGGGGGGAATGGGTGGGTGGAGTAAAAATAAATAAAAAGTAAATACATAAGGAGAGCGGGATGGTGTCGCTGGAGCCCCCCGAGCCGCCCCTCCGGGTGGGGAGGAGCGGGAGCGGGGCCGGGCGAACACGGCCATGTTGTGCGCGGGGTCAGCGCGGGGCACTGCGCTGTGCGGCGGAGCGCTGCATCTGCGGGCTAGTTGTGTTATTTCCCTGTTAAATCCTCCACCCCCCACTCCCCGCACATTCCTGCCCGGCAGAGCTGGATCTGGGGGTTATTTGTATTATTTCCCCTTAAATCCACCCCCCGCTCCTGNGCCCTCACCCCCCGCTTTCCCCTCTCAGGGCACAGCGCAGAGGCACATCGCAGTGCGACTCAGCCACAAGCACATATGCCATCGGCCTCATGAACAAAAGCCCTTCCCTCGTTATTTATTTATGAATTTGGGGCGTGTTCCCGGTGAGGAGGAGCCTTTGTGTGTGCAGGTTTCACACCCACGGAGGCGCAGCGGCCGCGGCTCGTCCAGAGGCGCCGCGGGCCAGCCCGCGGGCTCATTAATAATTGCTCGCCATCTCCATATTGAAATTGCGGAGCAGCGCATGATTAATTAAGGAGATAAGAAAGAAAGGGGCGAGTGAGGAAGGCCCGCGCGGGCCAGGCCGCGTTAACCCCTTCGCGGCCGCCGCCCGGGAACTCGTCGGGAATATTAATTAATTCTGCTCTTTGCGTGTCGTTAGGCGACCACGTGAGGCCTCTGGCACGGGCTCTCCAGAGCCGCCAGCTAATGAACAGAATTTCCTGCAATCCGCTCATGATCAGCTTTTTATTTGGAAAAAAACCCCCACAAAAAACAATTTGTAAATCTTACTGTGATTGTAAATTAAAGTATTCTCATGCAGTGACGTTAAAAGAATATTTACAAGGTTATTCATATAAAGAGATATTACAATCAAAAACCTGCAAAATGTGTAATTTAAACTCATCCAAGTGCTCCAAATCATGAAAACATTTCCCATTGCAATGCTGTGATTAACTCGCACGCGGAATTGCAGATCTTCAGACAGAAATGGGAGTAATAAATACGCTCTATACAGTAATCAAAATATTTAACAACCATTCTTTAGAGCGCTCCAACTTCACACGGTTGTGTCTCCCACGAGGACTCGGTCACTCGGCTCCCCCTGTCACAGGGCCGGGGTTTGTCTCGGGCAGAGCCGGGATGACTGAGCGCTCCCGGAGGCGCNCCCTTCCCTTCCCTTCCCTTCCCTTCCCTTCCCTTCCCCACGGCTCGCTGCCCCAAATGGCCTTCTTAACCGTGTTCCTTTTGCAATCCTTCTCTTGTTCTACAGCCAGCTACTCCAGAATTTCACCTGTGACTCTTTGGCCATTTACTCCCATTTAATCTTTAATTCCCTTGGTTATTACTTAGCATCACTTACAGTTTTTTCTGCAGACGGGCCCTTTATTTGGCTGGGGGATGTGTGGAATAGATGGACTGCACACTAAACTAGAGCACCTTCTTTTGTTAAGCCAAGCACACATTCATTTGACTTATTAAACCCCCTTTTTTTGCAGAGTATGAATTCTGGCTGTCACCTGGCGGGTGGCTCCAGCAAGCAGAATTTATCCAGGCATGAATCAGGCCAGGTATGCTCCATCTCTTCAGCATGCTCAATCTGCAGCCTAGTACCAAATTCATCCTGAGTAGCTGTAGTCCCATTGGCACTATTCAGCACATCCATCGACGTTCCACCCAACGACAGAAAGGACAGGCTGCAAACTGACACAAATTCCTTTATAGAGCCCCACATTTAGGACTTGCTAGATAATAATAATTCGTATTAGCAATTTTCCCCATCTGCATATTAACAGATGTGTGTTTGTCAGAGTCCTCCCATTTCCTCTAAAGCATTTGGTGACTTGGAGAGAGCTGAAACACCAGTGGGCTAATCACGCATGACAAAGTTTTGTGGTTTTCTTCCTACTGCTGACATATTATAAAAGTTTTTACTGGCTGTGATCTGTTTATCCTTGTAATAGGCGAAGCCACACTGGGCAACTCAATGAAGTCATGCTGTGACTACCACTGTCAGGAACATTTTCATCCCTTCACAGATCAGAATAAAGCATACTCTGCCGTGCAATATGAAGAGCAACTTGTTACACCTGAAAGTTTTGCATTTGAGTTGACATCCAACAAACAAGCAAAGTGTAGACCGAGCAAACCACAGCCCATAAAGACTTAGAAAGGCAGGCCCCAGTTCTTTAGATATGTATTTGGCTTTAGAGGCTAGAGAATTCTTTGGAGGATGTAATCCTTTAGCTATAAAAATACTAATAAGCACTCAAGTGAAAATTAGTATAAACCTTGTTCTCTCTTATGAAGTTTGCTCANACTCGCACGCGGAATTGCAGATCTTCAGACAGAAATGGGAGTAATAAATACGCTCTATACAGTAATCAAAATATTTAACAACCATTCTTTAGAGCGCTCCAACTTCACACGGTTGTGTCTCCCACGAGGACTCGGTCACTCGGCTCCCCCTGTCACAGGGCCGGGGTTTGTCTCGGGCAGAGCCGGGATGACTGAGCGCTCCCGGAGGCGCTCGCTGGGAAGCGAAGCTGCGAAGCGCTCGCCCGCCCCCCGCCGCTCGGTGGGGACGCGCCCGGGACCGAGGGGGCCCTGGCTCGGGGCACTCGCTCGGCAGGGCCGAGCGTGACTCGGGCGCGCTCACGCACTCACGCACGCGAGGACCGGGGGCGCGCACAAAGACAAGCACACGCGCGGCGGGGAGCGCACGCACGCGAGTGTGGGGGGCGCGCACAAAGACACGCACGCGCGGGCCGGACCCGCGCTCCCGCGAAGCTGCGCCCTTCCCTTCCCTTCCCTTCCCTTCCCTTCCCTTCCCTTCCCTTCCCCACGGCTCCCCTCCCCCAACCGCCCTCTTTACCGTCTTNAATAATAATTCGTATTAGCAATTTTCCCCATCTGCATATTAACAGATGTGTGTTTGTCAGAGTCCTCCCATTTCCTCTAAAGCATTTGGTGACTTGGAGAGAGCTGAAACACCAGTGGGCTAATCACGCATGACAAAGTTTTGTGGTTTTCTTCCTACTGCTGACATATTATAAAAGTTTTTACTGGCTGTGATCTGTTTATCCTTGTAATAGGCGAAGCCACACTGGGCAACTCAATGAAGTCATGCTGTGACTACCACTGTCAGGAACATTTTCATCCCTTCACAGATCAGAATAAAGCATACTCTGCCGTGCAATATGAAGAGCAACTTGTTACACCTGAAAGTTTTGCATTTGAGTTGACATCCAACAAACAAGCAAAGTGTAGACCGAGCAAACCACAGCCCATAAAGACTTAGAAAGGCAGGCCCCAGTTCTTTAGATATGTATTTGGCTTTAGAGGCTAGAGAATTCTTTGGAGGATGTAATCCTTTAGCTATAAAAATACTAATAAGCACTCAAGTGAAAATTAGTATAAACCTTGTTCTCTCTTATGAAGTTTGCTCAGTGTTGTCACAAGAGCAAATACTTTTACTTCGTAAAAGCAGAAGTTGCATATACCAAAATGTTCTTCATTTTCAGTGTCATTCACTGCTTTTCTCTGGTTTAAAGCAGCAAGGCATTGTCAGAGCTAATACAATAAACAGTCAAACTCAGGGATGAAACATAGCAGTAAGACTTTAATTTCTCATTTATAAAATAATTTTTAGAACATGTAAAAATATGCTTTTAAAATAATTAAAGGTATACTGAGGGTATTCAAGATGGAAAATTAAGTAACAATTTTAGTATATTTTTTCTCATTTTTTATCTACATGTTCAATTACAAACTTCCCAGTATTATGAAGCTTATGGGAATTGGCTAGTGATTCCAAACTCCACATGCTGGTTTGAAATTCTCTCCCTATGGTTTGCAGCTCAAAGGGTTATGAGGAAGCTGCATGGTTGTATATTATTAAATTCTAATGGAAAAAATACTCCCTTAAAATTCTTCACTGCTTTATTAAATGATCCAAAAAAAAGAGAGGTGGGGCTGGCATAACTGCCAGGTGGAATGATAGCTAGATACCTCCTATTGGAGGACTACATTTTCAGTTGCCATAAAGAGTTTGCCAAACTTCAACTGTTGGCTGAAAATGTCCCTCACCAGGTGTGTGCCTCGGGGATAACTTGTTTGAAAATCTTCAGCCAAACATCTTAGGCCTTTCTGAGAAGGAGCCTACTAAAGATTTTTTGGTCATGCTGCCAAATTACAGAAACCTCTTCTTTGAGAAGCTCCTGCTTGCCCATGTTTGGAGCAGGGGTTAGGACAGGAGTGGCCTGGTAAGGAGGTGGAGTCTGCTGCTTCACTCTGGCCAGGCTGCCAACGTAGGAAAGCCTCAGCTTGTGTATGCTGGCCAGGGGCTCGCTGAGGTTTGATAGAGAAAATCCCAAAGCCCTCACTTTCACAAACCATGCTGCTGGTGAGATGGAGACAAACCTCCCTGCCCAACACCAGAGCCCTGTCATTCTGCCTGGGATGGTGGAACTGTCTGCCTGGGTGCCATGAAACCACAGTCCTCGGCTCTTAATGTCTCTCCTGTGGCATCCAGACAGCCTAGTGCAAGTTGCTTAATTTCAGTATGGAAGAACTAAAACTATTGAACCAGAATACAAGGAAAAGAAGGGAGAAGGAAATCAGTAAAGTGACAGAGACTGGTGGAGCAAGGGAGGCAGCCTGGGTGCAGAAGGTGGGAACAGACTGCCTGAACAGGGAAGCTAAAACTATTTGCAAAAGAAACTGGGCTTCTTGGATGGGGAAGCAAATGGGAGCAGGTAGAAAATAGTGCTGACAAGCCAGGGTATTGTAAAGGGAAAAGAGGGAATCACCAACTGTGTTGTTTATGGAGATGCTTGAAATAATAGAGAATTATCTTCTTATTACCATCAGATGGCTCAAGTAGCACTGTGGGATGGTTCAGAATACTCCACTCCTCCTGATGACTCATCTGGGTCTTAGTAGACTGCTACAGGATAAAATCTCTGCTCATGCAATTTGCTATTAACCCCCTTCCCTAACTTGCAAAAAATTACTTGCTCAAGCATGTGCACTGACACACAGGCACATGCATACATGTGTCAAAACTATATTGAAACAAGGGTTAATCTTGTTCAAAGAGGATTAAAGTGTATAGAATCAAGTAGAGAAAAACAGGAATAAAATCTCCTGTGCAGCAAGCAGCATTTCTGGTATACAGCCCTTGTTTGTACGGTACAATTCTCACTTGTGGGCCTTCCATCTTTCCTGCTGGGGCCCAGCTTCAGGAACTGGATGAAACAAAACAATGCCAATATTGGTGGCTACCCGATTTTGTATTCTCTTCACTAACAAGGTGCAGTTCCATGTCTTATTTGCTGGATGCTTCTCAAACTACCCATCGGAGCCTGAATTAAAAGGTTTTCCTGTGGCACTATTTACCACTGTGGTCCTTGGACGCTTCTCAGAGATCCTCTAATTCATATTCACAGAGATCCCATGAGCTGGGATACTCTCTGAGGAGAGATACTACCCACATTTTAAGTGTAAGATTTTGGCACAAGCATCCCCTCCATTCTGGGAGCCCGAAGTCCTGGTAAAGCACCGCAGATACTGGCATTGTGTACTAGAAGCACCCTTCCCCTGGATCCCACTGGCAGTGGCAAACCAGAGTTCACAACCAAGGAGCATATGAGGAACCAACATTAACTGACTTATAATTTGAGTATGTTAAAAACAAAAAGTAAAATACCTGCCCTTGCAGATTTCTGCCAAACACACACCCTTTGTCCTATACACAGCACAGTTCTAATGCAAGTTCTACTAGGCACTAGGAAGTTAGGGAGCATTTCCCATTATCCCAGGTTAATAAAACTGGTTTTCTCAGTGTTATAGTGCTGGAACATAATATAAAAAAATCAGTTTTAAAAACTACTTTCTATCCTTTAATATCTTCGTTTGAAGTAAATATTAAGATTGGGGAAGGTTTGACTTATAAATTTTGCACAGTTGGCAATTCCAGTAACGCCTTGTGGGGTGTAATGGGCTGCTGAGCATTGCTGGTTTGTGTCCAAGCAGATACAGCGGGCACTAGCCAAGATCCCCAGCTCCTGTAACTGGCGACAGCTCAGGGTCCACATGGGCTCATTTGTTTGTGCTGAACTGAGGGAAGGACTACCAAGTGACCATCGAAACTACCTGCCAGGCCAAAGTCAGGTTTCCTTTTCCTTTGGCACAAAAGGAAGACTGGTAGGCTGCAGGGAATGCACATTCCTTTCACACTGCCTGAGGCAGGAGGATCCAAGTCAGGGCAGCAGGGAAGGCCACAGCGCACTTACTGGCTGGCTGAGTTTGTGGTTATTTTGGATTATTGTTCCAGTAACACTGTGTTCAGCTTCTTCTGAATTTTCATCCTTCTTGAATATTTTCAGTGTTTTGAAAGTGCCTAGAGCTGAAAGTTGTAACTCAAAGAAACTTGTAAAAACATGAATGCTTATGCTAACTTTTACAGGCATCTTTCAGACACCTCTGGAAGCAAACCTCTGAGTGGGATAAATCCAGAAATCACAGGCAACATGCCTTGCGCAGCTAAATGGGAGACTATTTAGAAAGAAAATTGTTTTCCAAGGTGAATGAGTGTGGCAAGAACTCATTGCAAAGATATTGAACCGTAAATTCCTTTTTGCACAGCACAGAAGACCTTGAGCCCCAAAGGGCAGCTGAGTCTTTGGCAGAGTAAGACTTTCTGCACTGCAGCATAATGATGCCAACAGCAATGACCTTGCACTAAGTGTAGTCAGATGGCACCTTCCAGGAGGACACATGGTAGGTTTTAGTGAATGTGCCAGAACTCGCAGTCTTCTGAGTCTTCTCCCCAGGGCCGAGCTCCAGCAACACACAGCAATCAGGAACAACTGCCTCCTTCTTTGGCTCCTCCCAAGGCTTGATTTATAGGGCTTATGCCCGCCCTGCAGCCACAGCTGTTTATAGGAGATAGACGAGCACTTCTGGGGGAGGTAGTCCCAATTAATAATGGGTCTTGAATGAGAGTTTGGCAAGTGCATATGATCAGGGCGTAACTACAAGTGAAGAGCAAACAGATGCCTGAATATATGCTAGACACAAATTACTGAAATTCTGATGATATGGGCAAAATGTTGCTAACGTCATTTCCAACACAAAGACCAGCATCTTCTCAATGGAATGGTGGTGGCCTTTTGGGGTGAAATGTTCTTGGCACACTGTTATAACCTGAAACTAGCCTCACTCAGGGCAAGCTTGACCAAGGCTGAAGAAATTATTCCAGGAGAACAACAGTTAGAATAGTCCAAGCAAAATTTGTAAAGGACTCGAGTATTATTTTGAAGGCATTCTTCTGATCTGGAGAAAGGAAAAATCAAGTTCCTCCCTAAAAAATATTTTTTTGATTCTTGCCTCAGCTCACGACTTCTATTTCACCAGAAATATAAAAAACTGCTAAAATCACATTCTGGAATCCTAAATCACCTATGTAGAAGAAATGTCCTAAATCAACTGGAACTGTTGGCTAATGTGTGAGCATTTTCAAAGAAAAAAAAACCAAAACAAAACAGAAGAACCTGAATGTGAAAGCAGCTCTTTCATTTTCCTACAGATAGCGGGATTACTTCTGATAAAACTTGTAATTTATAAAAATCTGTTTCTTTGGAGAAGGTACAGCTCAGCCCCCTGTACTCTCATAATTAGAGAAAAATGAACCTAGTAAGTAATTTAATGATGAAAAATAGGGAAACTAAGAGTTAAACTTCTTGTGTTCACAATGGACACTGTTAATTTCAAAAGGTGAAAAGGCAAGTGAAAAAAAAAAGGAGCTTAGGAGATGAGAAAGTACTGGAGCTTCCTTCTTAATGTCATTCCCAACACACAACTGCAGGTAATCCTCTGTATAAAAGTCATATTCTTCCTATCTAAACTTTGTAAGAGCAGTATTCACATGTTCCAGAACAAGACATACAATCTTAGAAAGTAAGGCTGATACCCAAGTAGAAAAATAATGGAAGAAGTGGGATAAACCCCCAGACATTCCTCTGTTCAATGGATTAAAAAAGTCAAAATCAACCACCCCCAAATTTAAACCAACCTAGCCAAGTGTTATTTCCTAGCTTTGGTTTCTTTTTGTCACAACACGTTACTGAAACGTGGATTTTGGTTGATGAATTTACTTGTAACACAGGACTGTGTGACAAACGGTGTTTCTGCATTTTGTCGTATGTCATTAGTTTCCTCCCCATAAACCATGCAGGCTGTCACTCAAAGATACCTTCTATGGGTTTTTTTTAGTCTCAATAGATTAAATTTTGAATTATTTTAAAATAAAGGGTGGAAAATGAGCTGAAGTAGTGAAATCAGGGTTAATTCAATCGCATTTTTAAGGGTATCCTGACATTTGAAAAAGTGGCCAAGCACATTCTGCCTTCTTGTTTTGATACAGATACATTTGTCAGGAATTTGTGCACAAGGTTGTATGGGACTCCCAGGATTGTGTGTGTTGTAAAATAAATCTGTATTGGTCTGCTCCCAATCTAAATACACTTGTGACTAAAGCGCTCACATGCAGCTAGATAAAGATCTAGCAAATCAAAATATGTTTCCAGGAGTTGTAACTTATTGAATTTATATGCAAAATCTAACAGGTGATGGAAAAAAAAATACATCAAAGATTACTTGAACTCTACCGTAATACACTCCTACCATTAGATCTTAATTTATTGAATGATTCATGCCTTATTTGCTTTTCTAGATTTGCTTTTATATTTCTGCCTCACTATTTTAAGATGTATTATCTTTAATCCAAAAACTGCCATCCTACCTAAACCTACTTAGAATTTTCTATGATTAAATCTCATTGAATGAAGATTAGTGAGAATTACAGCTCTTTCATAGTGCAGTCTGAGGGAACACACCAACCACAGCTTGGCATAACCCAAAAATGCCTTGCCCACCTTTACCTTTTATAATATCAAGATGTGAAGCTATAAAATGGGAGGAATTTTTTTCTTAACTGAGAAAAACCAATGGAAGACACACCGATTTGTGTTTCTTCTTTCTTCACAGCAGAAAGCCTCACAGTTTTCATACATTCATTATGAAATGTCATTTGTACCAAGTGCAGAACACAGGATGTATCACTTCTGTAGAGATGCCGACAGGGACCCAGATCTCAGGGTGGAGGGGAGCTCAAACCAGGACATGTTTGAACCACAGACCAGTTCCTCTGGAACTTGACTGCTTTGCAGGAAATTCTCCAATTTGGAGTCACCACAGATGGCTCAAAATCTCTCTGCACATGCAATTAGCAGAAAACGATCAGAAATTGCCACTATTTGGGAAAGACCAGGACAATTACTGAAAAAAGTACATTGAAGCTTTTATCTCCCATACTTTCTGTTCACTTCAGATAAAACTCCACTGCCCACTTAAAAACTCTTAAAAATTATTTCCTTGGTCATTTAAGGAACCTGGAGCATACTGTGTGGTTTGAAGTTACCCAAATTCCTGAACTTTGAAGTGGCAACAGTGGAGAGGGACTCTGACTTTGGGCCTGACCGTGTTGAGTGCATAGCAAAGACAAGGACTTTGGTTCTAATGCCTTTTGGGCTACAGCCCTTTTTACAAAATAAGTAAAAATCTTACATATTTGTAATATATAATCTCAAATTTTAGTTGAAGAAATAGCATTTAAAAGGTAGTCCTCTGCAGAGTACTAACAGGTATTAATTAGAAAAACCCACACTAACTTCATCACCTTATTAACTAAAATAAACATTTTCCTTTAAGAAAATACATATAATAGTTTAATCTGAAATTTTCCCCAAAATTCTGAGTTAGTACATGATTATTTCTATTGGAAAATCTCAGCATGCCTTTTCTACAATGAAAATGTTTAAAAGATAAAATTCTTTAAAAATACATTTTCTTACATGGCTAATTCCAGATAATTAAAAAAAAATAATCTTCTCATGCTCACCATATTGAGATCAGCATTTTGTAAACAGAAAAGTTTAAGATTTAAAAAAATCCATGTGTATGAGGTTTGTTTAAGAAAAGTACTACAGTTGTTGGTCAGTTATTCAGTTACATCAGAGTACATGGTAAGCAAGTCCACTTTCCTTTGAAACAACAGCTTCTGTTTTTGAGGTGTATTTTAGTGGCAAAAGAATATCAGTTGCACTATGGATTGTTGATTTATTGAACTGTAGAGGAAACAGCCTCAGACACTACCTGAACTGCTTCCAGCCTGAACTGTGCAGGTTGCTGCTTTGCCAGTATTTCAAAGTATGTTTAGCTGAACAAGTGTATTTTGAACTTTACAATGGGGTGGAGTCACCTCTTCACTTCATGGGAGCTTTGGTACAAAAAGTTATACATGGGGGGAAAACAGGCATAAATAAACATAAAATTAAAAAGTCTCTAAAACATTTTGCACCCCTCCAGCACCCTCCCTAGTAAAGGGCATGAGAGAACCTGATGTCATGAGGAGTGTGCGAGTCCCTCGGGAGTTTCAGGTCGCTTCCCCTTCCTCTTTCTCTTTCTCTTTCTCTTTCTCTTTCTCTTTCTCTTTCTCTTCCTCTTCCTCTTCCTCTTCCTCTTCCTCTTCCTCTTTCTCTTCCTCTTCTCTTTCCCCTTTCCCTCTCCCTTTCCCTTCCCCTTGCTGAGCTCTTGCAGCACTCCATAGGCTGTGTGTCATTTAGGATGTTTTCTTTTACCTGAAGTGACCTCAATGGCTCAAGCAGCACCTGAGGAACAGCTCCATCCCCTCCAGCAACCATCCCAGTGCCAAGAGTAGGAGGTGAAAGAGATGCTGGCCCCAGCTCTGCCCAGGAGCCCCCCACCAGAGCAGCCCACACACTCTGAGGACACCGCACCAACCACCTGCTTGCTGAGGCTCAGCAGGATACCCAGGGTTGCCAACATGATACAGGGAATATGTGTGTCAGTATGTGAATGTCATGGGGTCACAGGTCTGATCTTCTCTCCAGTCACAGACCTTACTCCTCAGGACTTGAAAGGACTCAGGATTTGTGCTGGTTTTGCCTGGGGTAGAGTTAAATTTCTTCCCAGTAGCTGGTAGTGGCTGTGTTTTGGATTTGTGCTGGAACAGTGCTGACAGCACAGGGATGTTTTAGTTAGTGCTGAGCAGGGCATGCACAGAGCCAAGGCCTTTTCTGCTCTTCTCCCACCCCACCAGCAAGGGACTGGGGGGCATAAGGAGTTGGGAGGGTACACATCCAGGAGAGCTGACCCCAACCAGCCATAGGGACATCCTGGACCATATAGCGTCATTCCAGTATACAAGGACGAGGAGGAGGAGGAAAGGGGGATATTTGGAGTGATGCCGTTTGTCTTCCCAAGTCACTGTGACCCATGACGGAGCCCGGCTTTCCTGGGATGGCTGAGCACCTGCCTGTCCAAGGAAAATGGGGAATGAATCCCCGGTTTTGCTTTGCTTGTGCACACACTTTTGCTTTCCCTATTAAACGGTGTTTATCTCATCCCATGAGTTCTCTCACTTTTTCTCACTTTCTTTTCCGATTCTCTCCTGTGTCCCATGGGCATGAAGAAGCAAGCAGCTGCATGGGGCTGAGTTTCCACCTGGGGTTAAACCATGACAGAGTTTCTCACACAACGAAACCCTTGTTCAGCTGCAGAGGGAAAGGCTACTAAAATGAAAAAGCAGAATCCGTATGAAGCAAACTACAGGAGAAGCTTCCCCACCCTCCTCTTTCCAGGTTTCAGAGGAGGTCCTTTGCTGGGCTGGTCTAAACACTGGTAGCTCAACAAGGACCAAGCTGTTTCACATCAGCCTGGGACCTGGAGTGTGCAGGGATAAAGTTGGAGGCAAATACCACTCTGAGGACAGGTCTGATACAGACTGTTTACCTTGCTGGAGGGAAGACAGTGTCTGGGCTTGAGCTGTCATTCAGTTTAACCATCTGGTACAGAAAAGCAGAGCATGTGGCTCAGGACTGCAAGCTCGTACTTGTTTCTAAGTCATCATTGGCCAGTACCTAGTTCCAAGCTCTGTGGTGAATATTTGAACACTTACACAGACATTGTGCAAAGGAAAGGAACTTTTTAATGGAAAAGTGGCTGTGTGTGTCAATTGTGGGGTAAACATCTTCAGCTTTTGTTTATCTTGCTTATAAACAAAAACCTGGCCAAGGCAGTGGTCAAGGTATGATAGACTGCAAAGCACAGTACATTATTTTCAACTCGTAGTCACTTTTTTTTAAAAATTTTTTTTTTCTTTAGTTATCCGTTACCTGCTCTCCAGAATTTACTACTGATATTCATTAGTGTTACAGGAGTACTTGAGATCTCTTCTTAATTTTAGGGCACTGCTGTGGTACTATGCACTTTGGAAAATGTACAGTATTAATATAGATATTAATGAGGAGAAATATAATACAGGGCAAGGCTGGGAGCAAGAGCAGTGGTTTGGGGGATGTGTTGCATCTTTGGGGAAGAAGGAGAGGCTAATAAATAAACAAATTAAAATGCTGCCTTTAAAGTAAGCTTAGTAACTCAATGTGGAACTAAAGTAGTATCTCTGACTTCAGAGGTCCCTTTAATTCAAGAGGTGTGTGATATAGTGTTACCTGTTGTTATTTCAACCTTAAGGTATCCAAATATTGGTAAATATAAATAAAAATGGGGGAGGAAGGAGAACAGAGCTGTAACAACCATACAACTAATCGAAGAGTGCTCCCTGGAAATAAAAAGATTTTCTTCTTAAAATGTAAGTCAAAACAAATCATGAGACCATGATGTGTGATACTTTCAGCACAGCTGGGAAAATAATGCCCTTTTATGTTGATTGTGTAAGGCTGATATTTGGAGCCATCACCACAACAGTTGCATTTGCTTGGGATGATCAGGAACAATTAAAATGTTTCATTTGGAAGAAAACTCATGCAACTCTTTATTTATTATTTAACTATGGGAAGGGCTTTAATCTGTAAATGTTCATCTATTATTTAGAAAGGAAAATGCAGTACAGTGTTTTTCTTCATACATCAGATGATTTTTGTATCTTCAAGGGCAGAATGTAACAGTTTATAAATGGACAAAAATAGCTTTTGAAAGGTACTGCAGTATTTTCCCAGTGACTGAATGTCTCTGGAAAAAACACATTATGCCTCAAATATCCCCTCCCCAAAATACAAGATTGTAAATAAATAGCATTATTTCACACAAGGAAGTTATGATGTTGAACCTGCAAGGACCTCTGCTCTCTGCCTATAAACATGCTATGTAGAAGGTCTGTCTTAGAGCTTTCCCCACCTTCTCGGGCCCATGAAAGCCCTTGAGGCCTTGACCAGAGTATCCTCAGCCAGAAGGATTAGACTGTCAGTGTAGAATGCCCTACACTGATTAAAGTGTGATATGATGCCCTGGAAAGGTCTGATTTCCCCCTAAACCAGCTGACTACTAACTAAGCTTTCTCCTACCTCACTTTTTGGTCAGCTTAGGCTCACTCTCTTTGCTCTCTGATGCACTCAAAACTATAGAACTAAACTCAATTTTTATGCAGATCATTCTGTTTATGTCCTGCCACCCATTACCTTATCATGTCCTATGTCTTTCTGAGGTTGCAACTTACTTCCAGTGTTTATTTGCATAATTTTACATCAGAAGAGTCCCTACTGAGATGCCCTAAACTCCACAGAACAGAGTTCCCCAAGCCTCTGGTTTCTTTATATTCTTTGGAGGCTGAACCGGGGGTGACACCTCTATAGCCGAGCCATTTCAAATTCCTTTTCCACTTGCCCTCTGCTAAGCAGAACTCAGATGTACGAAGGGTGGAGGCCTGCATGCCCAATTCACATGGAATTTTTGCAGAGCAGCCTGCTAGTGACAGATCCATCAAGCATTGCTTCTGAAGAGCCACTCCCAGTCTTCCCTGCCAACTACTATTTGGAAGGCAGAAATTAGCCAAGATACAGAAGTTTTAAGGCATATCAGGAGGCTAAAAGCACAGTGTATATTTGTAACTTTTCATTCGGGGTGTAGATTTAGCAACTTTGAAGTGCCAGAGGATGTTTATTGTGTGTATTGTCTATAAAATGACATTAGTAAAGCATCTTCTTTTAGAAGGCTTAGGCCTTTAGAAAGCAAAGGCCAGTACACACCATCAGCAGAGGACAGTGCATGTTCTTTATACATCCATAAAGATTTCTAATACACTTGTTGCTGAATTTGCCTGAACTTTATTATTATATCCAAAGACAGTAGCCAGCAGCTATTCAGAAGTGCTCAGAAAATGTGTTAGCAGTTAGCAAGTGAATTCATTTTTCTGTTTTAAAATTCTTTCAAGAACTAATAAACTACAATAACAATAGAACTTTTGACACTCAGACCAATGTTTGGACACCCGACATGCTTGAGTGAAGCGTGGCAGCATCTCTCACCAGCCCATGTCATACAGTTACATAGCATCTCCCTGCAGCTGGGAACTACTTGGACGGACATGCTGTGCTGTGGCAGGTGGAGAACTTCCCTGCAGGAATGGGATCACAGTCTCCACAGCTTTCCCCTGCCAACACCAGAACTCCAGGTGTGCAGCTGGCCCTCACTGCCAGTGAGAATTATACCTGTGAAATGATCTTCCAGATACTTAAACCCATGGTACATTTAACTACAAGACACTGGTGGCATAACCAGATTTATGAGTCCCCTTGAGTTATGCAATGCTGACATAACTGCTGATCCAACCTACTTTAGTCTCAACATTTTAACACCGGTTACTTTGGTTACCAAAGGTTTTGCTGTGCAAAGATCAGAGTGCTAACAAAAGTTAAACTCCATAAAAATATTTTACATGTTTCTTATGCAATGGAATGCTACAATTTTCCAAAGTCTGGTATCTCAACACTTTTACAGACTTGAAGCTGTAACCTGCACTCAAGTGAGTGCCACTTGAGAAATAAAACTCTCTTGCTATTCTGCCAAATTACCTGATCCTCAAACTGTGCCACTGATTCTGGACTGAATACTGCAACTACTGTAATTCTTTATTTAGATAGAAACCATATTTGTGGTAGATAATTACTTTTCTGTTAGATTTTGGCCCTTCTGAGGAAACAGAAAATTTTGCAAGTTAGAGAAAGTCATGAAAGAGCTAGGTTACTGGAAAAAATGCATGAAAGCAGTTTCTCTAGCCAATATCACCATACTGCTAAACAGGACAGCAACAATAAATCCACAGCATGTACACAGCACCAGTATGTACACCTGGAAGCGAATTTACAGAAAGCACGTTAATCAGAAAAAAGCCAACTACATTTGGTTATTGTTTTTGGTTCATTTTTGCATTGTTTAGAAGTACCTATTTTTAGGTGAAGCATTGTAAAATGCATTTGAGAGCAAATTATTCGCCTGTATTTCTTGTGCAACTTAAAATTTTCTAGCACTGGATGCACACAGAAAAAGAAAGAGTGGCTGCAGAACCAGAGTCACCACCATTAAAAGTAATTAAAATGCAGTATTAATCTTTCACGGCAATAATTCTTTAGGTGACCCCTCCACACTGTAAGAAGTGCCTAGCTAGAGCTTTCCCTCTAGCAGCAGCACTCTGACCTCACCAAGGGAAGAGAACACTTCCTATGAGACATGCCAGAAGGAGCCCCAACCAAGCATGGCATCTTCCCCTTCAGACATCCAAAATTTACACAGAGCGGTCAGACCTGGCCACATTACAGGCTAACATTCCCTGCAAAGTAAAAATTCTTTGGTTATGTAAAAAAAAAATCCCAGAGGGATTATATACTACACCCAACTCGGCTGCATGTCGGGCAAATACAAGTCCACTGAATGCAACAAGTGCAAATCTCCCATCTAAGGAAAAAAAAATTATATTAAATTTATATGGCTGGCAATCCCCTCACGGCCTTTCCCACATATTTCTATGCCATATTTTATTTACTCATTCTCAGTCTGTGGTTGCACCATCTCATGGGTCAGCTTGAAGTGTCAAAGCTGGTGTTAATGTGGTGACAGCAGGAAGGACATGGAGGGGTCAGGCTGATCTAGACCTTGATACAAGGAAAGAAACAATTTTTCCTCCTGTGTCTCACCAGTTTCCTACCCTGGGTTCATCTCCAGGCCCCCATATGCCATCGCATCCTTCCAGCTTCCATCCCAGTAGCTTTCAGCTCCTGCACACAATCCAGCCCTGAGTGCCACAGAACAGTGCACTGGGACAGGAGAACCATGGTCATAATTAGGCCCACTTCTGTTTAGGTTTGTTACACACTGTTAAGTGTACAAAACATCCCCTTCTTACAGGGTGCAACTGGTGTGAAATACATCACAGCAATATATTGGCAAGGGAGATATTTCTCATATGGGAGATATTTCTCATGTGGGACAGGCCTGGGGCTCTTGTTCTCCTTTCCACTACCTCTGGTAGGGCCATGGAATTCAAAATGTCCTTTTTCAGGTGCAGCTGTTCTGTGTGTGCCTTCAATTTGAACTTCAGAGAAGGGACAAACAAACGGAGCGATCAAAAGGAGACTGTTCTCCACCCCAACTCCTCAAAGAACCCTTGCTCAAAGAACTACTTGTGTCCACACTAGAAATATCCTTAAACTCCTATATGTGGCAGAAATGAAAAGGATTATCAAGCAGTGCCATGACTGCTTCTTTAATATAATTAAATTAATTTCAAGTAGTGTTGTGTAAAGTAACCCATCTGCTTAGAGGCTACATTTCATTGTGCAATTGGGCCGCATGGATGTGCATCAAGCAGTGAAGTACTATGCAAAGTTCTACAGAAGTTTAGGGTTTAGATTGCTAAATGTTTTCTAAAGAGTAACTATTTTTAACTTAATTGGTTATGTTCTTAAAAACTTTAATTGCAAAAACTAAAATCAGCATCTACTTTCCTGTGAATCTGAATTAAATGAGAGCAACTGTTCAGAAGTATTCCCTATTTTAATGGATCAGTGAAAAAATACTGGGATAAAATAACAGCATGGGGTAAGATGAGGAGTAAAGCTACACTTAGTGGTACAGTATATCTTTGTGCTGAGGCCCACGGGACAGAAAGCATAACCAGAACTTTTCATAATGAAAAATGGTCACCATCATAAGGAGATTCTTCATTAACATCAGGCATATTCTTGGCTTTTCCAACACAATTTTCTCAGTATGCGTGAAGAAGATTACTTATATGTGTCCTGAAGTAGGGGATGGAAGGGGGTGCATCAAAGGCAGTAAGAGAAAGACTTTTTTTCTGATCTTTCAAAGATTTGACAGGAGGAAAATATGGGCCCTTTGCAGGGATCCAGGTTCTGTCTGTCAACTGAATTGGTCCCTTCAGCTTCCCACTGTGCCTTAGTCAGAGCAAGAGGTGAACAGAGATGAGGTTTCCCGACAATTCTTCTGTCCAAGAACTGACATCTGAAGTCTCTCATTCCCTCCTCTACCCTCCATCATAGAACACTCCTGGCAGTGACCAGCCTTTGCAAACTCTAGTTCCTGGTCACACTGTTTGGTTTGGGACTTCAGCTGGGAAGGAAAGGCAAAGAACACAGCGCAAAAAAGCAATCCTAGGATCAGCCAACATCCACGCAAGCGAGCTGCCACTGCCATATCCCAAGAGGCAGACACTGACAGGTTGTCACAGCTCCTGGGACATGGATGAGGAGGGAGGACAAGCTCCCTGGGGAAGGTGAAGCTCAGTGGGCTGTTGGCAGTATCAGGGCATGTCAAGTTCCCTGGCTTTTCTGGATGTCTACAAATTGGATAATGACCCAACGAGGAAAAGGGCCATTTGCTCTAATACTGAAATATCCCATGTATCCTACCTCTTCAGAATTTATTACTGGGGTCTGAACACAGTCATCAGTCCTGAGGCAGAGCTGACAGGAGCTGAGAAACACAAGGTGAGAAACACAAGGTGAGAAACAAGATTTGCAAGAATAAAATCAGTGTTGGAAAAAAAAAAAGAGAACAAGAAGAGGAAAACTAAAGCACCAGGTGAGAAAAGCCCATGTCCTTTTCCCACCTTAAAATAAAGGAATTCTTCAAGGCTGATTTATTATTTTTTCTCTCTGGAAAACTGCAAGCTCTCAACAACTTTATCCATGGGGTCTCTCACGCTGCACACGCCTAATTAAAGGATTTGTCATCATCCAAAATTACTGCAATATGTCAGTGGTCTGCTTCCTCCTTTTCTGTGGCACTGAAATCTCAACATGCAATTTCTGTATTTTTCCTACACTATTCAAAACCAATTCCTCAAAACCAAACCAAATCAAACCCAAAAATCCCCCTTTCAATCATGACTGCAACTCCCAAAAATCCACTGCAGTCCTGGACACCCAAGGGCATCCAAGCAGTGCCTGCAACTTTGGCTTTCAATTAGCAGTGATCCAAGGAGTTTAGGAGCGGATGGAACCCACACCAATAAAAGCACAAAGTAATGTAACAGCTGCGTTTCCGACATTAGCGTTTGTATAAATACAGCATCTTTCACACTAGGTCAGAAAACAGTGTGTATTTTTATAAAAATAAATCTGTTTTCTACAGCAAGCAAACCATTAGAGAATACAAAACTCCTTAGTTTGTGTGCTTCTCACCTCCTCAAAATTTCAGAAACAATGGAAGAGCACATGCGTATGTATACACACACACACACACACACACACACACACACACACACACACACACACACATATACACGTGTCAACTAGATGAATAATGCCAAGAAATTATTAACATGGTATATCTGATCTACTATGAAAGGATTATTCACTTTAAAGAATAAAATAATTGCCAAAAAGAAAGCTATTTTGAGTGCATCCTGTACCGAAACACCCAACAGGGTTTGAGAGAAAAATATAAGAGAAATTTTCATTATTCTAAAATAAGAATATAGTTATATGTTTACAGTGTAGCTGAGATGCTTTGTTGCTCTTCATCGGTTTTCAGAGCTAGCTCCAAAAAAGTTTCCCATAGGCTACATCACATCCATGATTATAAAGATATTTAAAAATCCCAGAAAGGGACTTACCAAATTACCCTTTGATGACACTGAATGCTTTACAGATAGGTCATTACTCACTTGCATCCAGAACTTAATGCTAAAGGAAATAATTTGTGTATGAAAGAGCTATTTTGTCACATGTAAAGTGCTTTATGCCTTGCAAATTGTTGGGAAAAAATAGGTAAATCCTCCAACCCCCAACCCTGTTGTAACTATAATATGATTGAATACAGGTGCTAAAACCATACTATTTTTGTATCCAATAGAGTCATAACTAAGATGCTTGAAATTATGAAGCACATGAGCAAGTTAGAAAAAAATATTTGATTCAGATAAAATGCTGCAGCTAAAAACTTGGAAATTGCATTTCCTTGCATCTTTGTCCATACCCAAACCTTAGCAGTGCCTGGAGGTGGTGGGATTCATCCTATGCTTTTACTGGGTGGATGGTCCTCACCCAATCACTGTATAAAAATGTTTATTTGTCCATTTTGAAGCTAAGATTAAAATTAGATTTCAGAGCATGATTACATTTGCAGTCATCATTGTTCCTTTACTAAATACTAAAGCCATGGAGCAGTATGTCTCTAATTGTGGAAAACATTCTTAATAAATCAATCATGGTTGCATTTTAAAAATTATTTTAAGAGTGGTAAAATATTTTCCTTAATAAAATAGTCAAAACTGACTGAAAAATTCATTTACTAAAACAGTCAGAACTGATTTTTTAAGAGTTAAAAAAACCCTCCAACCAAAAGATGACATGTTCTTCTCAAATTATTTTCCAGCAACTGACAATTTTATGCTGTTTGCACCACATTAGTAGTTGTGTAGGCTGAAAAAGGAGGTTCATAAACAACTTTTTTTTTTTTGGTGCTTATTAGTATTCTAACTGTGGAGTCTTTTTCAATTATTCCAGACCATCTTCCCCTCAATACTTTAGTGATTTTTTAAAATGTTTATTTTAGGAGCTGCTTTTTCCTGGTAAAGTTTAATATTTTGAAAACATTTCCATGTAAAACATGCTTTTGCTCTCTGCATGTGTCTTATCCAAGATGGCATTTAAAATAACCTTCCCAACTGGATTTCCAAGGGTCAGATGCAACTTGGCAAGGCGGAGACAATGAACTGATTATACCTTTGCGTTTGGTTTGTGGTGATTGTTTGCAGCCAGTGCAGCTGAAGAGTTAAAGCCATGTGCTGAATTTAAATCTATAAACATGAACGATGGTGCCAACTTGGCAGCGAATCCTGCATTCAAAAGGAACGGGGCTCCCTGGCTGCCCCAACGGAGGCAGCAGGAGGAGGGGGAGCTGCTGCCTCCCCAGTCTGCACATGCGACGCCCCCGTGCCTACGCCCCCAAACAGCCCCTACTTTGCAGAAAGTCTCTTTACAACATAACAAGAAAGGTCACAGTTTGCATTTCAATGAGCATATTAAAAGGAGATCTGGCATTATTTTATTCCTTCATAAGAAAATTCTCATATCTCAAGCTACAGCTATAAAGACAAGTGGTTTTTGTAACTGAGTTTAAATCAGTCCAACTCAAGCGGGCCTTATGGGTTTCAGGGTAATGGGCTACAGTGAGCTGGCCTGGAAATAAGATGTCAGCTCCCAGCAAAACTGCAATAGTATCCTGCACAATGTTTTCAGACATACCATTTAAAATTCAAAATGCAGCTTGGAAGGAATCAAATTACAGTGGATAAATCTATATTTCATTTGAAGAATTGCAAAAGGCCATGCCTTCTCTAAAACCAGAGGACAAAAAACAAAGCTAAGGAAATGCTTTCTTTGGGAAAGACAGTCTTTTTGGTATGTATTTTAAGCTTGACTGCAAGCTCTCAAAAGATCAGGCTGCTGGTGGCATACCAAAGTTTTCAGGAGATATCTTTATAAGTGTACATTAAAGCTATACGAATGGCTTTCAATGTTCTGAATCCTAAAAGATGGCTATTCTTTGTCAGTCTGTACACAAATGAAGATCTCCACACCATCTTTGCATCTAACTTAGCAGGAAACATTTCAGGATGTAACCCAAACATACCTAAATAGAAACAGAAAGAAAAAAGAGCACCCAAACCCAAAACAGAAGGGAGATTAAGCTAATGCAATGTTTTCTGTTAAAGGACAAATGTCATGTTTTATTCTGCTGGACTCTTTTTCACAGAAGAGAAAAACCCGGCAGCACTCCAGTGCAGTGGTGAGCAGTGCCCTCACACTGCCTCCAGACGCACGGACATTTGATTTGCTGCTGATTAGTGCGGGCGAAAAAGGAGGGGAAAGCTGGCATCAAGGCACATCCTCCATCTTAGTCCCAGCTGGTACCAAGCTCCGAAGAAACAAAGCGACTTCAGACTGTGCGATCATATATTCATGACCAAGAAGAAATATAAAAACCAGCACGTTTGAATTCCTGACAACCATAGAAGAATAGTTCATTGGCATGTTGAATTTTTCCAGCCAGCCTTTGCTGACCTATAAACCTTTGTGACTGGAACAAATGCAAATAGAGCTGACTTGCCTCCCAAACTACTGAAGGGTATTCAAGCCGAGTTGTGTCTAACAGGCTAACAATAACCCACTGTCCCACCCATGCAAAACACAGAGTCTGGGAAAAACAGCTTTAGAAAAGCACTTGACAGAGACATAAAGTGCAGACTATGCCAGAAAAAAAGCGTCATCTTTCTTATATTTTTTTATACTTTACCTAAAATTCCACAATACAAAGTAATATGGAGTAAAATTATCTAGCTATTAAAAGAAGAGCGCAGTTTTGAAAACAGGCTGGAAATTGGCAGCTGAAAAAATCAGGAACTGCACTGTCTGAAGTCCCATCGGCTTCAGCCACCAAATTTCATGCCCTAAAAGCAAACTTACAGTAAATGACAAACCTGAAAAATGGTTGTGTGCTAACCAATTGCATATTAGCACAGAATTACACTACACTTCAGGAAAAGTGTATTCAGAGTAAGAGGTCTGCTTGACTACAAAAATTCCTAGATATTTCTCTTTAAGTGATCACTATTTCTGTGTTTTTACTCAGCGAAGGCAGATAACTGATGGTATTGACTACTCCAGCTTCCATACAGGCCCAAAAAAGCTACAGGCGAGGAAGATCCAACTCATACAGTAACTCAACAAAATCTTTTTCAATCAGAGAAAGGAAACAAGGCACCACTGTAGGGCATTTACTCAGTGAAACAAATAATTTCTTTTCATGAGGGAGCTAAAACAGGAAAGTGGGCGACTCTTTTCCCAAGTATTTGCATGCCCTCACTATTCTTGCATTTGACTGAGTACAGGTCTGTGACTGAATGGGACCAAGCAGCCTTCTCTTGGTCCATCTTCACCAGAGATCAGTTAAAGCAGCCTCAGTCCCTGTGCAGATGGAAAGGGCTGAACAAGAGCATGGGAATGCAGTGGAAATGTGTTGCTACCTCGATTCTCCTGCTGTGTGTTAGGCAGAACCACTAGGGATGGAATCTGGCCCTAGACTTCAGCCTGAGCACTTCCACCTTAGCAGATAAATTTGTGTGTTTCATTTATTCTCCCTTAATTCTGGTATTCATCCATCTAATTCCCTGAAGCTGTGGATGTAAGCAGTGAAGAAAAAGGGTCACCTCATGATGAGCACTCAGATCACCAGCTGACTGTTCTTGGAAGCCTGGGATGAGCAAACTCCTGATCTGGTACTGAGATTTAGTCCCCAGATCTCATCTTCCTAAAGCAGAAAGAATCCAGGCCAGAGCACCAGTCCTACAAGCAGCTGCCATTAGTCTTTTCGCATTCAGCAAAATACTTGCATGTCTAAAATTGATTGTGTGAAAATGCTTGGATTCTGAGCATGACAGATACATTTTTGAAACTTTTTCAACATCTGGCTTTTAAGAACAGAGTGTTAAGGAAAGCTGAGAAGATTTGTCTCAAGTTTCCATTAAAGCGCGTATGACATACAACTATTTCATAAACATTCCCCCATTCCCTCATAAAAAAAGCAGAGGCAACTGGCAGCCAGGATAGCTTAAAAGATACCACAAAAAGAGAAGCTAACATTTCTATCATCTGGGAGAAAAAGGTAAGGCAGAACCCTTGTAAGAGGCTACTGAATTTGCACAGGAAGAAGGAAGTCTCTTCTGAACCAAACGTCAATGTACGTGCACACTGGGAGGTTTAAAGCAGAGTCTGGCTGCATGTGGAATCAGTTTGGAATCACTGACTTACATGCAGTGACAGATGCAAAAGATGTACAAAATAAGTAACATATCTGTGAGGAATTCCCAGCAATGAACTTAAAAATCTGCCATTCTGGCATGTTCCTTATGAAGGGAGATCCGTATCCCCAACTCTCTTGGACATCCAGGAGATTTGGGCTTGCAGCAGCCCACAAGGTGTTTAGGCTGGAATTCATCCCATGAGTAGCAGCTGTCTCTGTTAGGAACCAAGTGTGACTTGCCTTTTGGGTTGCTTGTGCAGCCAGAAGAACAAGATACAATGATAGGAGTTGTCTTCTGAGGTGACAGAAGGCATTCTCCACCTCTAGAGCCATTACAAGAGGATCCTTGATGTCCTTGATGACCTCAAAATACAAGATGTAACATCCGGAGACTGGAGCTTTCTATCCATAGTCTTCTGCTATAAAGCAAAAACATATCCCAAAAATAAATTCCACTACGCCGAAACTGCAAATGGTGAAACAAAAGCAGGTATTTCATTGAAACTCACTGACCGTCATCTCTTCCTTGCACTTCTGCATAAATTTTATATCCTCTAATTGTATTTTGTTTTTAAATACATTTTCAGTGGCATTGGTATTGATCCTAACTTGTCTGGATTTGCAGCATTTATGACCATTGTGGGGTTAAAGCCTGTAGAAAAACAAATATGAGAATATGAAAGGCATGCACTTCCTTTGGTTTTTCTCAATCTATGTTTGCTAAAGGTGTTAGTGTTGCAGAGTGTCAGCAATATTCTGCCTTGTGATGAAATCAAGGATGAAGAATGAAGCCAAATTACCATTATTCTAGCTTAGAAACAACTAGCAGATCATTCTGCAAAAACAAAGATGTGTAAAAAGTCTCTTTTATATTTAATGTAATGCAGCAAATTTATTCTGTGGATTAAAAGGAGTTTACCTTTTAAGCGTACATTAAAATTCACAGATTTTATGGACTTGCTTCAATGTGAAAAACAACTATGCTTTTTCTTTTTTGAAAATCTTTTCCTGCTACAGTTCCAAGAACTTGAAGGGTCAGATGAGTTTCAAAAGCATTAACTTATCTAAAAGTTTCATCTAATCTTGCTAACTTTTGAAATATGGAAGCAGGCAAAGCACAGATGAAAGGTGAGCTCCCAGCTGTGGCACTGCCCCAGTACACAGCCACTGTGAGATGTCTCACACATTTGTTAGAGGCCTTTTGGAAATGCACAGGCTCTGTTTACTCAAATCAATCAAATCTGAAACAGAAAAGCCTGCCTCAGTCTCTCTTGGGTCAGGGCACTGCTCCATGCACCTGCAGGCTCTCAGTTCACATCACCTCCTCCATCTAGTCATTCGTAGGACCAGTTGCTGTGGGGTAGAACACGTTTTCCCAAAGGTCTGCTCCACTGGACAGCTCCATGACTGATTACAGGTAAAGCTAATAAAGTAGTGGTAGACACCACAGCTCTCTTCATTCTATTTTTCATGTCCTTGTTCTTTTTTAAAAGCACTGAATATTCTTACTAATGCCAAAGACAGGCATGACAAAGCCATTTAGTCTTTCATGACCGGTGACAAGACCAGCCTGTGGGCCCACAGGAGATACTACGAACACCCAGCCAGAAGAGCATGAACTTTCATGACACTTCACACGTGTGTCATGTCTTAAATGAAGCTGAAGAGTGGAGAAAAAAAAGGCCTTCATAGCATTTTTTTGAAACAGCAGAATTTTTCAGTGATCCCTTTTGACCTTCTGCAAGAAGAATACCTGAGTAGGTGTTTCAGTCAATTGAACTTTAAATTCAGACTAAATGGCTGTTTCAGTCCAAGGATTCCTTGATTAAGTTTATTCATATGAGATGGGGAAATCATCAACAGCAGAGATGAGATATACTACAAAAAGGTATTAATCAGAATGCTTTGAGTGCTATGAAAACCTCAGCAAGCTAGGAAGGCCACAGATGAGACAAATGCAAACCCAGCACTAGCAAAAGGACATTCATGTGGGGAGCTTTACACATACTGTAAGCTCAAGAATTAACTCAGAAAACCACCTTTTAGGTCCACTGTCCTGAAACTCTTGGCCAGTGGTTTTCTATTTCTAGCAGGCTGTTGTTTTTTTTGAATCCCAAAGGCAGCACAGATTTTCCACCCATCGCTGTATGAAGATGGCCCAGGGTTTCCTTCTGTCACTCCCTACTGCAATGTTCTCAAGGGTGAAACTGGGCCTACAATCATCAGACCAGCAGAGGTTGCTGGTTTCCTCAGCAGCACTTCATTTTAGAAATGCTAAAGGACAGAGGCTTGAAAAAGAACATTTCTGGAGAATTACATTTGTTACTCACAAGGCAAGCCAAAATTGATTTGGGCTAATAAAACCAAATGGTTATCAGAGGAACAAATCAAAACCACAAACCTTTGGACACCTCTTTTCCTGACTCACAGCTACAACACTGTGGTAGCACAGATTCTTTCCCATGGGAATTTTTCTCTTCTTCTCCCTGTGTTCTATAAATAAAGATAAGGTTTGGATGTTATTGAAACTGTCTCTGGAAAGATGGACAGTTCTACCTGGCCTATGGGCCTAGGGGGAGGTTTTGAATTGACCCAATCCGGAGAAACTTTTAAAACTCTATATAAGTTTTAGAATTAAATAATAAAATCAGAATTCCGCCTCACCCGATCCAGTCTGGTTCCTGCACTCGGCTAGCGCTCAACAGCGACACAACACTACCACCATGTCTTGGTTATACACAGTAGAACAGCCCTAAGACCTTAATTCAATGCCTGCCCTTGACTCAAATCAAGCACACGGGAGAAATGTCCCAAAGACCCAAACTAGGGATGCCTCTGTTCCCATTTCCCTGCTGACACTGACTCCAGCCTGGAATGGACTCTCAATCCATTGAGAGTTACCAACCCACAAAGTGCCTGCCAAGTGGGAGAGCTTCTCCAGCCTTCCTGACACATGAGGAGTACACGTGCAGCCTAACATCCTCTGAGGCTTCCAGCCCATACGCCTTTGTGTGCCTTTTAGAATTTTCTGTGCTTTGGATTTGGAAGTCTCCTTTCTTTACAAAGAAAATTATCACTGACAGACAGTTTAAGCATGTCTGATTAGTAAATGTGAGAAATCATCCCTGTTCTTGTGTTCCTGTGAGCTGGCAAATTTTCTCATTCACTCACTGTTCAGCTTTAGTTTCACTCATCCCTATTTGAACAGAAGAGCACTACCCCACTGTTGGAAGTTAGGATTTTTCCTTTTGTTTCTTTCTCTCATGGAATTTTGTCTCATCTGTTGCTAAGAAACAATAACAACCAGTACTTAAGAGAGACCAAAAAAATGGCCAAAATGGAGGAAGGGTGCAGCTGGCTCCTCTCTTACCTAGGGTGTTTCCTCTTTGGAAGAACAAAGATACTGCGAGATTTTGGCTGGGGGCTGAGGGTCTGGGCTTGGCTCCTCTCGCTTTCTTGCCGTCGGCATAGGAGGAAGACGGTCAAGCTGTTGCTCACTGTGGGGAGAATTCACTGCCACCACCAGACTCCAGCCCTGTACTGCTTCTTCCTTACTGTGGGTGAGCCTTTGCTCATAAGAGCGGCCATTGGACTGGGACCTTATTAACACCTGACCTCACTAGAAAGGACTCTCACCATCTACTCAGGTGTCTCAGGAGAAAACCCGGGGCCCCGACCCCCTCCGAGGGAGCCTCTCCCGGCCATGCTGGGGAGCCGGGCTTCTGCTGCCCAGCCCTGCCGCTTCTCTGCCACTGCTCTGGGTTTTTCACTACACAGTAACCCAGCCCCCCCTGCCTGCCGGGACACCCTGCGACTCCTGCTCCCGCTGTGGAGTTTCTGATACATTTCGTTTGCTACTTCGGGATTTGCTCGTCCCTGCCATCCTAGCCACCCCCGAGGTTCCTGCTACAGCCCATCTCGCCACCCAGCCCGTCTGCCATTACCACGTGAACGAGATGTGACTGAACTCGCGCCACAGCGCCCCCTGCAGCCGCGGGGGAATCACCGCACCTGCTCTGCCCGGCTGGGAGCCAACAGCGCCCCTGCCGGCTGTGACCGTAACTGCACCAAAGGGGAAAGGGCCTGCGGCCGAGAGAGGGCTGTCACTGGGTTCTTGGTTCTGTTTGTTTGCCTTGTTATACATATACATACTAGTAAAGAACTGTTATTCCTTTTCCCATATCTTTGCCTGAAAGCCCCTTAATTTCAAAGTTATAATAATCTGGAGGGAAGGGAGTCATATGTCATATTTTTCCATTCCAAGAGAGGTTCCCGCCTTCCTTGGCAGACACTCGTCTTTCAAACCAAGACACCCACACTGGGACAAAAAGAGTAAATCTTGTCCTCAACACAGTATTTTGTTCAGGAATAAAAAGTTCAAATTACAAATAATTCAAGATTTGAATTCTACATGTAATTCTATGCAGACAGGCTTGTTTAGATGAGGTGTGAAGAACAAGTAAAATAAATAAACAAGGACTGTAGATAAGATTTCACCCAAACTCAGCCTCAAAAATTGCTTAGAATTTGGAGAGTGCTTTGGATTGAACTGTTATCACTAAGGTGGTTTGGTTTCATTCCCCAATCTAAAAACTGAAGGTTATTTGTACGAGTCCACTCTGGAGAGAGGCTCCCTCTCATATAAACCTGTGCACACTTGGTAAATCTCTTGTGTGAAAGGGACAACCCATATTGACACTGCATTGCTCAGAATATTATAAGCAAGAACCTGACAGAAGTATAAGTGACTAGTAAATTTTAGAAGGGACAGTGAGAGAAGGTATTCTTTCAGGAGGAGTGCCAGGGAAGGGTTTTGCTACAGGATTTGGGGTGTGAAGGCATTTTGGAGCAAGCAGTGTTGGTGAAGCTCTGTCAGATCGAGTCACACATGGTTATAGATATAAAAGCATGGATCTCTATATTAAAAAAAAATGTTTATCAGGTGCAGCAAACTTAAAAGCAGTGATTTCCCATTAATTTAAACAGTAAAACGGAGGGGGAAAAAGAAATTTTAACACTTCTGATAAGATCATCAAAATTTATACCTTTGATAGTTCTAACATGTTGTAGTAAAAATCTTGGGTTTGACTTCTTTTTGTTTTGCATTTGATGCAATCTCTGTGGCTTTTGCTGTCACAGACAGTGTTTTCTTTGAAGAAAAGTTAAATTGGTTCATTTCTTAGCTTAGTGCACTAATTTCCAGGAAAGTCTTTTCTCAGTTACGTTTGCTAATATTTTTCTAGGAACATAGTTATTCTTCATAGTATTACACACAGTGTTTCCCTTGGGCCGTTTGTCCTTATTTTGTAAGGCGAAGGGGACAATATACTTCTTTGGAAAAATGAATTGCTGCATCTCCCCAGGACAACTGTACAGCTCATTCTTATCTCCAATCCAACAGCATGGGCAACAGCACAGAAATCCTGCACCGCTTCCATCAGATCACAGGTGATCTAAAGAATCTTCCTCCAGACTCCGCTTTCTTCTGTGCCAAATGTAACATAAGCACCCTTCATTAGTCAGCTCAAAGGTCAGTTTTGGGAAAGGTGCTGCCATGCAGACTTGTGAATGCTAGAACCAGGACCCTCACAAGCCCCAGACCCATTGCAGTAAGGTACCAAACTGTTTAGCTATTCATACTACACTGGTGCCACCAGTTCCTACTTGAATCACATGACAGTGGGAGAGCAGATACTAAAATGGTTTACGCTGAGAAAGCTAACGCATCTTGAGGAATAGTGTGTTGTCCTATTACAGGGGCATTGGCTCAAGTTTTGCTGTTGGCTTCAACTGAAGTAGGATTCAGCCTCTAAATTTCTGGTCTCTGCTGTCAATCATGAATTATATATCACAGCTTTAGGAACTTGAAGTAAATGTTAAGAGATTTGCACAATTAGCATGAGACTCACTTGTGTGTGACTAGGCAGACAAGTCTTTCTGATTATTCATTCAATTAATTTGTTTCTTGTGTTCTGATGCTTTCTCCAATATTCCCATAAGTAAGTTCATGATTGAGGTAAAAGACTCTTATTTTTAGAAACATGGTCAAACCCTGCGTAAGCAGCAGCACTGTCTGTCACAGCACAAAGTGGGAAGCACACAAGGTTATATGCTGAGTTGTACAAAAAGGTTGCCTGGCCAAACCATTTGGAATGGATCATTAGGAAGTCTCCAAATGCTGCACTGAACAGCCAAGCAACACAATCCCCTCGATTGTTCTGCACCAGGCAGTGTGAGCCTGCCTGTGAGGTGGGGGCAGTTCCCACGCCTGCCCTGGGCTGTGGTAAATCACCTCCGTCGTTCCATGTCCCTGAGCTCGGGCTCTGTCACTGTGCGCTCGGGACACCCCAACAGCAGGGGGGGCATGCATTTCATATGCCTCATTGCCCTGGCAGAGGTGCCTATTAAGAAAATACTGTAAATTAGCCTCACAGTTAAGAGTAGCATTTTCACTTCCAGCCTGTTCACTCCCAGATGACAATATAGAATAAATTGAAATTACTTTTTCTGAGATTGTGGCAGACCACACTAGAAGCAACTGAATCGGGAGAAAAGTAAAAGAATTCACATACTGTCCCAAATTAAATCCCTGAGTAAATACATGGAGTTACATCCTTACTTATTCCAAGAATCAATTTATTTAGTTATTGCCAACACTTGAAAGAGCATAACAAATACACACATACTCCAGACAATCTTCTTGATTGTTTTCTATGTTTAGACTTCCAGACATTCATACTTTTATTTAGTCCCAAAATGACTCTACCAACATAACTGTTTTTTTGAGGCAACTAAAATATTGGTATGCCCTGGATGTAGACGATCTTCTGGATGCTTTTAACTACTGACTTCTTCTATGTGCCTTTAACTCAACATTTCTGTACACTGCACTAAGACCATTTAAAAAAAGACATTAGCTAAACTGAGAACTAGAGGAATGATCAGAGAGCTTCTACATTAAATACTCCAGTACCCTCAGAAACTACAGCAGTCTCAAAAACCATTCTACATTGACGTGAACATGTTTTCTTCAACAACTTTCTGTTGTGGAAAGTTTATTCATCCTTTCCTTGCTTATTTTTTGTCTAACACAATAGCAACAGAGCTTTGCCTTCTCTCTGTGGCCTGATTGTGTTAGTTCAATTCTCCATTCTGCTTTTTATAGGGTGATTTCATGCTACTACATTTATGTTTTCTTGTGTTGTCATTTCTAGCACAAATATATAAAACAAATGGATATATGAGACAATTCATAGTTGTGCTTCTAGAGCATTGCAATGGGCTTAGGAGGAGACTTTGAGTTTCTACATCTGAACTGATTGCATCTGGATATTGGGTCCATGTGTGCTGGAAAGAGGTTTCTAGACGTAATCCTTCTCACTTATCCAGACTATAACAGTTCAATAGTGAAAACACAGAAAAAAAAAAATGTCCTGTTCACTCTGAAAGAATGTTTAGAATAAACCACCACAATATGCTACCCTTCCCTCATCCATAGCAGGTCCTTGTGTTAGAATGCTCATGGTATTCATCTGAGGGAAAGAAAGATGGGTAACTTTACCTCGTATGAGAATATGACAATATGTGCGTCACAGGGCAAATACAATTTCATTGTATTCTATTCATGAATTACAGGTTCAATCTGAAGGCATTATAATAATGCCTTACAGCAAAACTCAGCATTAATTTATGCTAGAAATATTTCTATCGGCCCTTTTTTTTGAAACATGGAATGCACTTTATTATCTCAATGCTCTTTTTGTCAGGCCACGCTCCCTTGGGTAGGAGGGGCTGTTTCCCAACACAAGAACAGGCAATTCAAGAATTTGGAGCTCTACACTCTTAAGTGGAATAGACATTGCCAAGCCCTTTAGGGTCACATTTTTTGAAGGTGATCATCATTCTTAGTCAGGGCCTGCTTTGCAAAGCACCCAGCTCTCACACAGACAGAGTGGCCGAAGTCCTAAACCACTGAGCTTCTGGGTGGTGACCTGTTTTGCAACTCTTGGTCCAGCTCCAGGTTTTGAATACTGTAGATACTGACCTCTTGGTTTTTTGGCTTTAGTATATGAACACCATCAAATTTCAGAAAGCTGTAATGTAGGTGAGGGCAAATCATGTGGGACTAAACACTCGGGTGGAAAAAAACTGCGGAAGTGAGCTCTTGGTGAGCTGGAGTGTCAAGAGCCCAGCTGTTACTGTCAGATGAGGAGGCATCCTGATTTATTTACAGAACATGATACATCACAATGAAAGACACAGACCAATGTGCTACACAAACTGTGTTTGTAGTGGCAGAAATTATTCACCAGTTTTTTAAATCCTCCAAGGACAACTTCTGCCTTGCTTGATGCAGAGGGGAATACAGAATTAACTGTAACAGCAGCTGCCTTAGCCATGTATTTATTTGCGTTTATTACTCTCATACTGTGGAACTGCAGTACCTTTTTCATAAGTCAAAAAGCTGATTTACAGGATCTGTATTAATCTGCGGCTTTTGTTACAGTTTTTATAAGCAGCCACAACAAACACCTGCACTACACTTAAGTAACATGCATTAAGGGATTTACCAGACTGTCCTTGGAACTTAATGAAACTTGGTTTGACTTGGAGAAGAAATCTCACAACCTGAACACTTGTAACATTTAAAATGCTTTGCAAAAGACACCATCAAATCCCAAAACCATTTGATGCATGGTGAGTTATTCAGTACTTACATGGAATTTCTGTTCAGGTCAAGAAGAAAGCATAAGAAAATGTAGATAGTACAAGTATTGATGGGGTCTTGGGAAAACAAAGACGTAGTCTTATGAGAAAAGACAAATTTTTCATATTTATTCCTCTGAAACTGCCTCTTGTAAAATAATTCACATACAAACCAAAAGGTATCAAAATTCATTTGGCACAGTATATGTACACTAGTGTTTCTATCCCAATATTTGTATTCCGATACTGGAGTTGAGCAGCCACTTCTTAAATATTCTTACCTGAGTGTTCCTTTGCTTCACTTACACTTTTTGGGTTTTGCCCCCAGTTTTAAAATGCAGACGTCTGAGGAAGGGGGAAAACATAGTTTCACATTATCTTTAATGAAATGTTAGTTTGATGAAAGTTTGCTAAATAAGATGACAAGATTGTTACTTCTCCAGGGGCAGTTCCATTCCTACAGATCATCTTCCTGCCACCCTTGTGCTATATGACTGGAATTTCAAGGTAGAGAGACTTCAGACTGGTTTACTGTCTGAACTTTGAGATAGCTTCCTGTGCATTTCTAAAGAGTTCCATAGGCCACAATCCTCTGCTGAGTAGCACAACAAAAGCTGCTACAAGATAGACACAAGAGAAGCTTTCTCATTCCTGCTGCCTTAGTATAAAACTCCACATACAACTGACTTCTTACTTAAGGCATTTAGGAAAACAATCACCCTCTGCACTGGATTGTCATCCAGATATCAGTTATTAATTTTTATCCCTTTACTTTCAATTAAGTGGCTAAAAAAAACCTGCCTTCATGAAAAATGTTATGCATATTTATAATCCCATATATTTATAAATATTTTTCATTGCTCTTTGTGCTTAAGAATGGAAGAGATGTAATTTGTACACCAAGTTCTATCCGCACACTAAATATCCTGCAGAAGTCACATAGAATGGAGATGCTGTGGTAGAACAGCTTTATCTCTACCCTGCTAACCATGAGACCTTGAAACTGTGAAGTCCAGAGCAATATAGATCATCAGAACTGAATGCCAATAGAACAGTAACACCACACCTGACATCACTGTATCTTCTGCATATACACTGAAAATACCATGGGCTTTGTTATTTTTCCTCTCTTACACTGTGGTACGTCCTTCTCTAAAACCTCAGAAGTGAAAGGCAAACAGAAATGGTATATTAAAAAATTGATAACTATAACCCAGTATAGCTTTTTTTAATGTGCAAAACTCATGATCTGAAGACTGTTCTCTGAACAGTAACTGGTAACAAGTGCCATGTGCCCCAAGAACTGGTACTCTCCCCTCTCCAGCAGGAGACTTGTTTCATGCAGAACTTACAACATGTCACTGCGCCACTGACTGTTGTGGACTCCTGCACATTGGGCCAAAATAGTTTGGGGGAGAAATTCCACATATGCAAAGGGGGAAAAAATTGAAATAGGTCCCTGGCAGAGACATATGCATGTGTGTGTGTTTTATTAAGGGTAGCTTTAAGCTATAAGAAGAGATTACGAGAGTCCTTTCAGAGATTATGTATCGATGAACCAGCTACACAGTCCATGGCCAATTATGGTTTATTCATGGATATTGGTGTGCACATGTATACATGAGGACACTACATGCCCACACATCAGAATAAACTGGCATTGCAGAACTACTGAAAAAATGGGATGATCCTGTTACTGTGGCTCAAGAGATATGTGTTCCCTTCTCCTGCCAGTGAAACCTTGCCTTGGGAACAAAGCCTGATAATATTCAGTGAGTGTTATCCTCCAAGGGCCTTAGCCAAACATCACCAAATTATATTTCCTAATTAACTCCTATCATCTCCATGCCCATACCATCTACTTTCACACAGGAGCAAGTGAGCTGGTCAGCTAAATCTGATGAGTTTCTTCTCCTGTACATATAAAAGGAAGATTCAGGCAAAATCATGACCACTAGGGAACACCATGGGAATCTGCCATAAGCACCTCTATTAATCACAAAACTCAGAGAAGTACTGAAGGGGAAAAAAAGATGGAAAAGTTTTAAAGCTATGATCATCCTTTTTCCTGTTTAGGCAGTACCTAGCATAAAATAATGCCTCCTTATCAGTATGACAAATACAGAAATAGCTCTAAAATCCCTTCTGGACTAAGATGGAAAGTTCTGCCTCTGCGCATTAGGCTGTACTCCTGTGGGAGTAGCAAAACCAGAATACATGGAACAAGAAGAATGGTTTTGTTTCCAAGTTTTATTTAGAAACGTTTAAATTAGAAAAATGTAAGGGAAATGGAAGGGATAGTTTTGAGAATCAATTTTTAATTATAACTTTCTAAATGTCCACAAAGTACTATTATTCTGACACCTTGTTTTCAAAGGCAATCTAACAAGTGGTGCCACAGGTGATATAATTAAATTAATTACCAGTACCATCAGGGATGGTAGTTTTCTGTTAGATGGGCAGATCTTATTGTGCCAATACTCACTGCATATGGGTCTCCGAAAACACATCTCTGGCTCCCAGCACTCTGTGAGGCTGATCAAAATCTTGTATTATTTTGATTTTCCAACAGTTACACCCTTTGACTCCACTGTGAGATTGGAAATGTTTACACACTAAAACAGAGAGTGAGAAAAAGCTGTCCTAATTTACTGATTCCTGTCCATGGGAGCCATCACACCAGCCTGTCCCTAGCACTTAGACTCTCAGAACAGTGGGAAACAGCTTTAAGAGAGGCCAAAAATGTCTGAACACACATCTGAGATATTGTCCCAGTCAGAAAATGCAGTCCTTTGACACTGAAATGCAAGGAAACAGCAATTTTCTACTCAAGACAGTGGGTGAGAGAGAAAGAGTTGACAAAATACTCAGATTGAGTAAAACGACAAACATATTTGCTGTGTTCTCTCTGCTACACATACCCTTAGAAACCCATACTGAAACAGAATAGACTTCTCTGTCACAGAAGAAAGAGCCAGAAAGGTCCAATGATGTCAGTTACAGAAAGAATCACAAAAGATTACAGGGGAAATCAAATGTTAAAATATAAAAAATACGGAGTTACCTAATTCAGATCTACCTCCTCATAAACTTTCTTACTTCCAGTGAGGAAGAATGACAATCCCATCTGTGCCTTCCTGCCTCGTGTGTGTAACATGCTTCCACCCAGCTTGCTTTATTTATGGAAGATATCAGACCATGTGAAAAGCAAATGCTGGGATTTCCTGACTTGCCTGATACTGTGGTAAATTGTTCTCCAGTCCTAACCAAATTCAAAAATATTTCCTACTGAAAAAAATACTCAGAGTCTCCTTGATTATCATCACAACAAAAGTCATGTTCTGGAAAGGGTATGTGCCAAAGACAAAACATACACAGTAGCTATATATAAAGTTGGAAAAAAGGAGCTCTTCTAATCAGTTATTTAGTTTAAGAAGATTACTAAAACATATTTTGTCAAAGTACTATGGAATATACTTTAAAAATGGCAATAAAAAATAACTTGCCTTAGGTGAAAGCTCTTACATGGTTACTGTTCATTAACTTCAGTTTAATAAGCACTCCCACAAGAAAGGCTTTGCTGGGCTGGAACAGCTGACTTGCTGTTCCAAGTTTGGAACAGCATATTGTACTAAAGAACTTAAAGATGGGAAATGTAGAAGCACCAAATAAAAAGTTTGTATTTGGGACTCTGGCTGAAGAATAAATAATAAAATAATAATAAATACAGTTTCTGTGAGTCAGGAGCACCCTTTGAGAGCATGATTTTGTCCAACATCTTTTGATAATTTGCTGTGGGAGGAGCTAAGACAAGGGAAGCTAGTGATTGGGTGGTGAGGGAACAGGAGAGAGGACAAGTTTAAGCCTTTCTCTTCTGGCAGCTATTACATAAGGCAGCAAGGAGGTAGTTATGTCTGGAGAGCTCAGTGTTTCAGTGCACAAATGACAGGGCAGTTATGTCATGCACTGCTGTCACTTCTGACTTGGTGGTCTAATACCTGATGCATGTTTCAAAAGCAGTTGAATCTCCTACAGATTATACTGAGATTTTTTTCAAATGTACACTAAAGCCGATTATCACGTCTCAACCTTTTGCTCAGAAAAATGTATTTTGTCAAGTGGGCCAGCAGTCTATTTGTAATGTTTATTTCATGACCCTAATGTTAAATAGAAGTTACATAGTTCTGTTTGTGCAGTACTCCAAACATGCCATATTACAAATATAGGCACGCATCACTTGGGAGCCTTGCTCATTCAGGCCAGGTAGGCACAGGTGCAGACACTGGAGGTGAGAGCTACTTCTTTGCCTCACTCCGAGGTGGGAGCAATACCTCTGCTGCTCAGCAAGCATGTTCCTTATTGCCACCATGCTGCCCTTTGTCAGATTCCCAGAGGGAACAGGTCTCTCTGGAAAACTTTGTGAAGTGCTGCCTCACAGCTAGCCTTCCAAAGAGGAACCCTGTTCAACAGTACCCTGTTTGCACGGAATGCAAGTAGGTTCGAACAGTTATTATTAAAATAAAAAATCCAGTGTTATCTACAAATTTGGTTTTCCTCTTAGCTGAAACATAAGATATTAAAATTAAAAGGTCACGAGTCCTGCTAGCTCCTCTTCATATCACTTTTCCAGAACAGAAGAGAGATGAAGTGGCCTCAGGCTTTGGCCAGAAGGGAGTGACAGAAAGGGGGAAAGAGATTTATTTGTTCAAATACACCATTTATCATGCTCTAATTAAATACAGCTCAGGAATTTCCCCAGAGTTGTACAGGGAGGACCAGAGTGCTTGTGATGGACATTTAGGATTCACAGCCACAGTACTGTATCTTTTTATCAGCACAGCATTCCCTAAACAGGCCACTAAGTTAATCCCCAGATGCTGACGACTGTTGCTTCACCCCAGTTTGCATCAACCTGCTCTGTCCCACCTAATAGTCTCAGTCTACACCACTATCTATGCTTTGCCCTGGACTTCTCAGCCCGGACTTCTCAGTCATTTAAGCTGTCCTCAAGCTGCTTATTGCCTAAATTTTGACCTTTATGAAACATGGAGAAAATATTCTCTGTCACAAAGATGTGTGAATGCAGTAAATGACCAGTCTGTAACCCTTCCATGCTCAGGTCATGTCCAATTGCAAAGACTCTGTGTTGCATTGAATCCAGCAGCTCAACAGCTCTGCTCGCGGGAAGGAAGGGAGGCAGCAGTAACTGGCATGATCAAAGCCTCTGAAACTATTCCTTTCTTTCCAGTTAGTAGGAAAAGCAGAGAGGGTCTGGCTTTTAACAGTCATAGAGACTTTTTCATAAAGAGACAGTTTAATCATATTGTCTCTAGTAAATGCCACCAGGGAAGCTGGGAGCTGTAGCTGCTACATACTCCACGTATTTTCTCAGACTCTACTCCTCAAGATGTCCATGCTTAATTCCATTGGCTTACATGTGCCTGGACCTTCTTCATGTGCCAGCTGGCATTTACCCGCCATGTGACACATTGTAGATAAGCTGACACAGACTATGCCCTCTCCCCAGTTTCACCCAGATTATAGACACTTATTGCAAATAAACAAACAGAACCATGCTATGCAACTGACACTCCTCTTCTTTAAGCACTGCATTTCTATGGAAGAGGATTGTAATAAAACGTATAAATAAATAAATAAAACCACAGAGAGGATTAAAAAAAAATTATTTCAGTAGTTGCTATATTTATTCAATATTCTGTTTCTAACAAGCTTTTTTACATACTGAACTGTGATGTAATTTCAGTGTCTGTCTCCATAATATTCTGTTTCCATAGTTCAGGTTAAATTTCTCTTAAGCTTAATTGGAGTCTTTGCTTAGCAAGAAAGTGGGGATTGGCCAAAGTCCTGAGTGATAGGAACTGCAGTATGCAGTGATGTCCAGTTCTGCTGCAGCACCTCATTCTTACTGCCCTGCGCAATCTTCTCCTCCCTTTAGCAGGAATGTTTTTAAACTTGAGCTCTTCATTTCCAGTTCCAGTGTTGAGGGACTAAATTTGAAAGAGCTTTGGCTTTCATTAGCAAATCATCAGTACCAACAAAACCACAAGCAACAAAAAAAGCACATCAGCATGCTTTTCAGCACCGGCACTGACTGACGTCTCCTCCTTTCCTGAGCTTTTTGTGTTTTGGGGGATTTTTTGTTGTTTTTCTTTAATCAGTGAAACTAGACTATTGAGCTTTAGGAAGGAAAAGAGCCAGTCCTTTCATTTTATAATTAGTAGAAATTCAGTAGGAGCATTAACAGCTGTCTCTTTCAAAGACGCGCTCAGCATCATCTATGCATGAGTTAGAGCACAGACTGGGGAGAAATAGTAGCAACAACATGTCTCACATCCACACTGGTGACACACTAGCCATCGGTTCTGACTAAGGGACAGACCCAGTTTGTCGTTTGGGCAGGCTAATGGCTTTGTGAGAACATAACTTTTCATTTTTTACTTTCTGATTAACAATGTGGAGGAGAGAACGCATGAGAGAAGCAGACAGAAAGACAGACAGTGTCCCACATGATGAGATCAATTAGGCAATCATTTTGGACATGTTCAGACAAAGAAGGTGGTCTCCTTGGAAACTGCAATCACATGCACGCACACTCAGAATAACTTCTCCCACATTCTATTCTCTGCTCAGTACAATAAACTTGGATGTAAGCTCCGAGGGACAATCGCACATCCAGTGTTGACAGACTTGTCAGCATTTCCAATGCCACAGAACAGGCCCCCTGCTCTCCTCGCCAACAAATTTACCAAAGACTGAAGAATTAAAAAGCATATCAGGAGGGTGACAAGGAGGGGTAGGCAGAGCTACCAATATTTAAAGACAAAAATGGCAGCATTTTGGAAAGAAAAATGGTGTAAAAATACCTCTTAAAATCTTGAAAGGCTTCAGAAAACTCTCAAACATAAAATCAAACAGCTGGAGAAAGTTACATGCCTGAAATGAAATAGTAAGCTTAAGACCGGGACAAAGAAAAAACCAGATACTTAGTGAATTCTTTTTTTTTTTAACTTGAAAAATAAAGGAAACAATTTATATCCACATTTACAAAAAAATTTCTTCAGACCCCACTGTTCTTATTTTAGTATTTTACTACAGAGACAAAGAAAATCCCACCCTCTTCTGCAAAACTGAGATATAATCTAATGTTTTGAGCAATAAAGTCAGATATTACAAAAGCAGGCCTTAACTGTGTTAACTTTTGTACTGACAAAAGGTGGCTGTTTGAAACAGAGGAGAGCATGATTGAAGTATTTTTTTGAGAAAGTACAATTAAATAAGGTTAGACTCCTCCCAAACACAGCGTTTCCGAGTCTTCTCTAACATTAGAAGACTTCCTGGAGTTTTTACCATATTAAACAACCTTCATTGTACTAATTTCTTTCTATCAAAACTGTCTCTCACTAGAGTGTAATACAGCTCAGTTAATATGAGAGGGATATGGTACAGGGTACTGAGACCAAACACAAGCTGGAATACAGTTTAATGTAACAATAGGTGAAATATCTGCCATTGTAATACAGCTTCAATTAACCTCAACATGAACTTCACTTTTTCAGGCAAAAAGACAAAATTTTGTAATTGGAAGCTTTAAAACCAAGCAGTGCCAACATAAGCAGTGAGAAAGCCAACTAACCCTGGAAGAGATCAGTTACCAGAGCTCCTGTTTCACCCTGTACAAAAGTTCCATACTGGAACTCCCTGGAACTCCTATGAGAAAAGCTTGGAAATTAATGCAAATTAAGATGGTCTGACACACATATAGGACTGCAACTACCAGCAGAGCCCAAACCTGCCTGAGTAGCTCTGAACTCATCAGCTCATTGTTAGCACTAGCACTGGGACTAATAATGAAAGAAGATGAATTCGTCCCACACATTGCACTAGTAATTACCCTGGTAAGGACATTCCTTTTTCAAACGGACCTCCAGATGCCATATTAAATTTTTCCTTTGCTATCTGAAAGCAGATGCAAATTGCAGCAGAATAAATTATCACAAATGCTTTAAAAAATACAAAATATAGAGAAATCTGATCCAAATTGAAATTTTGAGCTAAAGCTGTGCTTTACAGTCAGTAGGTCGAATGGAAAGGTTTACGTAGGATTCTCTCTGCATTTTGCTTCCCAAGGGAAGCATTAAAAAGGAAGGAGCACACTTATCCTCTCCTTCTGCAGAACAGCTTTTTGCAAAAGGTACATGTTGCAGTTTCTTTCTGAACCTTAGTCCAAGACTCCTTGCAAGCACATTTTTCTTGCAAGAAACTAAATCAAACTGCAAAAGCTCTACATCTCTACAGATTCAGCTTCATGACTTCACCTGCTGAGTTTTGCAACTACAACATATCCTGCCCCTAAACTGTAAGCGAACAGGATTAAGAGCACAAATTCCTAAGTTCATAAAACTACAAAGAAAGCATTTTCATCCACGTAAAAAAGGCCAAAGGTCCAGGGTTCCTGCTGACTTCAGCAGGAGCCTTTAGGGCTTCTGAGATACCCCAGTTCCTGAGCCAGCCTTTGCCTCTGACATCACAGTACATGTCATTTGTAATCTCAGAATTAGTACAGGGCATTGCTGTGTAAGGCTACACCGAACGGGATTCTTGGACCAGTTTTACATAGCCAGCCCTGCCAGCAGAAGACAAAATTGCTTTGTGGATCTCGCAAATTAGAGCTCTGTGTGCTTTTAATAATGAAAAACTTAGAAGGTAAACAACTAAATTATAATTTTTAAAATTAATAATTGTAGGCATTGTATTCTTTTGCCCTGATTTCATGGAAACATATTTCACATAAAATGGTGGAAATAAAATCTAAAAATTATAGCACTCCCTTGAATCTCTTCAGTGCAGTTGGTCATGGGAAAGATTTGAGTTTTGCACAAGGGTGACCCACCCATTTCAGAGATGCCTGGATTCAATCTGCAGCTCAGATCTGAAGTGCTCACAAATGAGTCACCTGGGCAGTTAGATGTATCAAGGGCACTTTCAGCATTCTGCTTGGCAATTTGCTGCCTTACATGAATACAGGAGGGGAACATTTTGATTCTCAATCTTTGCACAGGGATGATGCCATAGTTAAAGCAAGCATCTTCATTTCAGGGGCTGATGCAGCCCCATGGCAGCTCTCTCTGCCGTCACCTCTCAGATGGAAATCTGGGCTGCCAGGCTTCTTTACACTTCCAATTCTCCTCTAAATGGCTGACTCACAGAGATGGAAACATGACATGGACACTGTGGTGTGATCACTGCTTTTTCTTAATCACAGACGTGGGGAGAAACATGAAATGGGCTTAGCAGTCTGTTGGTGTTGCCAAAGAGTCAATCAGATGCTTTCTTGGATAACCCTAGTAGAGCTTGTGATGAGTCACCAGGACATGGTTCACTCCTATCCTCTAGTACAACCCTGCTAAGAATTTAGCAGCACTGGCCCAGGTAACCTGACCAGGTTGCTTTCTGCTGCTTTCATTTTCTTGGACAGAAAAAATCAAGGATATCTTGATTTATGTCCAAAAAGTATTTTGCATTGCTTCCCAGAGAAGGAAAATTGAAGGTGCCTAATTCTGGATTGCTGAAATTGTGTTCACTGAAGGCAATGGAAAAAAACCCACCAAATTCCAGGTTTCAGTGAGCACTGGATCAGGCAAAGAGGCCTTCTAAAGTGGCATATCAAACCAGAACTATATGAGGGGCTATTTTTCTTGTAAAAGGATAAGCTGCGAGTTAAATAACACACTGTCAACTTCTAGTTACCGAAAGCCACTTAACAATGCACTTGAACAGATAAAGAGATGGGAGCTGAATTCCAGAACAGGTGTTCTCCTTTCCTTTTAAAGATACAGAAGAAAATACACCTAAAATTAAGGAAAGCACATCTGAACTAAACCAAAATTCTATACACATTACTAAATTTTAGAATCATCACAGCAATCTCACATGCGAAACGTGCTGGCATTTTCCATTCTACATTGGCAAAAGGGCACTTTTTGCTACATTTTTCCATTTAAAAAAATTTAAAAAATATATATGAATTTCTAAATTTAGTAATACTTAAAATTACTAAAATATGCAGATTTTGAAAAAGAAGCACAAGTTAAAATATACAAATCAGGAGAGCAATTCAAGGGGGGAGGGAGGAAGAGAGGAAGGGAAGGATGCTCTTTGGCCTCACCATAAGATGGGATCCATTTTTCTCCCCTGTGGGAAAGTTGCTGAAGCTTTTCCCAAGGCATGGATTTATGTTGAATCTGCCCTGTGGTGTAGAAACAGGCTCCAGGTTTAAACCCTCTGGCAATGGGTTTCATATGGCAATATGACCCTCTTTGTTACAGCATTCTTGGTAAGCTCATGTATTACACAATGACTCAGGAGGTGTCAGGCAACATCTCCCCAGCACAGACAAAGAACGATAAAGTAGAATTCATTTCCAGCTGTGTACAGCTGTGCACATTTCAACCAGTAATAACAGAATCAAAGTATAACTGAGTTCGGAAGGGACCTCAGGAGGTCTCAACTCCCACCTCCTGCTTAATGCAGGGACAGCTATTAGTTTAGACGAGGTTGCCCAAGGCTTCATCCAGGTGGGTCTTGAAATCCTTCAAATCTGGGGATTCCACAACCACTCCGGGCAACCTATTCCATTGCTTTCTTGACTGAACTCATGGTGAAAGACTTCTTCCTTACATCCAGCCTGAACCTCTTGTTTCAATTTATGTTCATTGTGTCTGTATCCTCTCATTTTTCACTGCTGGGACTCCATCATCTCAATAACCTCCTTTGGAAACTGGAAGACCATTATTAAATCCCCCTTTCTTCCAAAGCTTTCTCTTGTCTGGGGTTAACAGAACCAGCTCCCTCAGCCTCCCCTCCTAAGAAAGCTGTAGCCCCCTGACCATCATGGTGGCCCTTCACTGGACACTACAGTTTATCAATGCCTTTCTCATACTGAAAGGTCCTAAATTGCCTGGAGCTTTCTAGATGAGGTTTGAAGAACTGTATATAAGAGGAATGATCTCTTCCCTCAGCCTCCTGACTGTGCTCCTGTCAGGGCAGCCTATGTCACAGCACCCCAGGATGCCGCTGGCCATTGTCACTGCCATAGCACCAGGGTGGTTCCTGCTCAGCTCTCTGCCAACACTCCTGGGGCTGTCCCTGCACAGCTACTCCCCAGCCTCCACCACTGCAGGAGTATTCTTCCCTCCCAAGCACATGACATTGTATTTATTCCTGCAGAATTTTGTAGGGTTTTTGTTGGTCCATCCTTCCATCCTGTCTAGGTCCTTCTGAGCAGCAGCCCTGTCCTCAGGTGTATCAATTGCTCTCTCCAATTTAGTGTCATCTGCAAACTTCATGAACATGCCTCTATCACCTCCTCCAGGTCACTGCTGAAAGTGTCACACAGGACAAGTCCCCCCAAAAAATCCTGTGGTGTTACCCCTGCCACAGACCTCAGCTAGAGTATGATTCATTAATCACTATCCTCTAAGCCAGACCAGCCAACCACTAATTATGCATTTACTTGTCCACCTATCCAAATTCTAAATTGGACACAAGAATATTTGTAGACCTTGTCCAAAAAGTCTTGCTGAAATTAAGATAAATGACATCTACTGCTCTCCCTCATCCACAGCCTCATCCAGCTGTTTTGTCTTAGAAGGCAATGAGTAACCTTGGTAAATCCATGATGATTGTTTCCAGTCATCATTTCCTCTCTCCAAATGGTGTCTTTATGTTTATTATTTACTCAGTGGCCCATATCCACAAGCTGGGTGTATGCAGAAGGTACCAGCCCAGGCTTTGTCACTGAACCAGCACAGAGGTTGCATTAAAAAATACTCTCAACTCTCAAGCAGAGCCTGCTCGCCTGCACTGTGCAAAGCTCTGCTGCTCTGCATTTGCCATGACATTCAGCCTCAGCCATAAAGGAGTGTGTGTGCATGTATGGACAGATGTGTATATGAAGATAAACCAGCCAGTTGCTTTTCACCCTCACTTGTCAAAATTCAATATTCACTCATGAGCCTTTCAGACTGCTGGTCAATTCTGCTTAGCTGAGGTATTTTAAAGATACTACTGCACTTTGAATCTAATTGGGAAAAAAAAAAAGACAAATAAACCATTTCCTATTCCTTCCAAAATCCTTAATATTAACTGAGTCTAACATGTATATACTAAGGACCACAATACACACTGCAGCTCTGAGGAAAATATTCCATTATAATGATGTTAACGACCAATGTGAATGTGGTGGTCCTGCTACAGAATTACAGACGAATAATAAAATCTCTCAAAACTAAACACATGGCAACAAAATGTATGTGCTTTTAGAATGACTTCTATATAAAATCATGCATTTATTTAATCCAAATTAATTTCTACAGCCCTTTTCCACAGAGAGATACTGCCTGAGACGAAAAATAACACACTCAACCTTCTTTTAGCAAGGCCAATACCTGCATGCTCTTGAGATTGCATTCTTATTTCTGCTGGTAGGTGCTGTATAAATTTATAACAGAGACCATCTGATAAGCGTTTTCCAAGACTGCTTCTTCCACGTGAACAGAAATAAGTTCTCAGCATCTGGATGTCATGGCATGAAGATTGTAATTGAAACCCTTGCTCAGTACAGTGAAGTATCTAGAGGCAGCATAACATAATGGAAATTTTTGGCAGAAGCATAAAATTCCACAGGCTCCTGCAGCACATCTGACCAGGATAAGACCTGCTGCCAGAAGGGACAAACTGACTATACCATGGGAAATGCAGTATAAAGCCAGAGAAAGCTGACCTTACTAAACACACAAAGCTTTTCCAAATGTCTGACACTATCAGTAGGCTCTGAGTTGCCTTTTTTCCAGTTTAAATTTATGAAATCACTGTTGCATTGATAAATGAATAATTAAAACAATTCATTCTCCTACCTCTATCACCCTTAAGTACTGGGGAAACTAGAAGGATTACTTTTTGGGACATTCACCATGGTATCTGCTCTCCTGACTTGAAGGAAAACGTATCTGAGAGTGAATTGTCTTGAAGTCCCATTTTAAATTACGGTCAGAGTAATGCAATTATTTATAAACAGGTAAAGGTTAATTAGTTTTGATGCTGCAAACCTACAAAAGACTGGCATGAACCTAATTCTACCTTTCTACCTTATCTTCCTTTTCTCCTATGTATAACTTTAATTTAAAATACACTGGGGACATTGGGGACATTGTATTTTAAGATACACTGGGGACATGCTCTACTGACAACTGAAGTGATGCCCCATCGCTGTGAGATGCCATAAGCTCCATCTCAGGGACTGTAAGTGCTTCTGACCATACTCACAGCAGGGCCACTGAGTGGAAAACACACTGAAATGAGTTTTTAGCTTTCACCCATTACTATATAAAACCTCCTTCACACACAGGAAAAGCCAAGACACTGTTTTATTCCTAGGACATTGCAGCAGCCCCTGCTTGTCCTGGCAAGGCCATATCTTTCCAGAGAACAGTATGAAACAACTGAAAAGATTATAGTTTCAGCTTGGCAGTGATTCTGTATTGAGACATGGCTTTAGCCTCACAGAAGAGGTTTATGAGGTGGACAAATCATAATCTCTACATAGCCCTAAGACACCACTTTTAACCATAAGATGCTTAGCACTTAAAGTAAGCTTCCCAGTGACTCTCAGTTAAAAGGTCTCCTTCGTCATCCCCACTAAAAAGAGAACCATCCAGGCCATGTTCACTTCAACTGAGCATGGGCACTGTTCTCACAATTGCAGATGTTTTTCACAAGCAGTAATTTGCTTTGTGTCTTTATTAATTACCAGTACTGATTAAAAATCCAACACCTCACAGCCTTTCTCTACTCTTTCAACTACAACTGCTGAGGTTAACTCAGATGGTTAATTTCTAACATAACAATGATGGTTAATTTCTAACATAACATACTTTCCCCTCAAGTGCTAATAGATGCTTTAGTACAAAAGATGTGGACAGATTAAAATTACCTACAGTAATTAAATACCTACAGATTAAACAGTTTACAAACACCAGGTAAACTGATTTGAAAATCCTGGTAACTGCTGGCATATACCTAAAAACACTTGTTACAGCAAATGTTGAGTGCAGGTCTAGTGACAGTCATTTTCGTTCATGGGGAGCCATCATATAATACTGTAATTTCATCCTAAACTGCCTGAGAACTTCTAACCATGAGGTTCCAAGGTGTATAAACCACTTATTAAAAAACCCTTGCCCCTTTTGAGACAGCTCAAATACTGGCTTCACTTAGTACCTCTCACCTAGCAATGGCTACCACAAAGAATTGATTGGATATTTTTGAAAACTGGAACTGTAAAATGTTCAGTCTGGGAGAAAAAGCGTGTTAAGTATAGGGAGGTCAACTGGTTGCTCACTGATCCAAATTTAAGCCTGCTCTTAGTGCAAATGTGTATCAGGTAGCAACATACATCATCAACCTGAATCAAACTGAAGAATTCTCTGCAATTGTAAATCTGTATATTCTGAAGAATATACAGATTTACAATTGCAGCCTTTGAAAGCACAGGAAAGTTTGAAATCTCATAGCTCTCAGTTTAACTTAGAATTTCCTTGCTGGTTTCCCACACCCCATATATGCTGCACAAACAGGCACCTAAACATGGGTGTTCACTTGCCAGCTGTTCCATATTCAAACCTTGTCAGGCACAATACATACAAGGAACTCCACCAGTATGTATTTTGAATGCTATCCCACATTGGAAGCAATTTTCTGTCTCAGAAATGCATTCTAATTCTCTCTTAGTATTACAGAATCATATATACCTACACAAATGTGAGATTGGAATGGAACAATTTTTTCTTTCACCCTTTATTATCATACCTTTAGTATGATGTTTTCCTCACATCTCTGTGAATAACGTAACTCAATTCCACAAAGAATATTCACTCAAAGACTTACTGGAGAAAAGGAAATAGGAAACAATTTGGAGATTGCAGAATGCACAGGATGAGCCCTAGAACTCTTTGACAAACATAAACCTTAAGATTACCTTTTCATTTCCTGCACTGAACAGAGTAAAATAACCATGGCATAAATGAAAGATATTTTCTTTTAAAAACATAGCCCACTTGATGAGGTATTGCAAAATAACAACTCATTTTTCTCTTATCTTTAAATATGGTATTTAACTGAGTAAGTATTTGAGTCATGTAGGCCACATGCAGACAAGGAGCTGGATAGACTTTTGTGTTGGTTAATTATAAATAACCCCATATAAACACTGCTTTACTAGAGCAATAGAAGTACAGACTTCATTTCTCAGGGAAGAAAAAAAGAAAAAATGGCAAACTCTTGCTTCCTGTTATGTTTCATGTTATCTTTCAGAAGTTCAGGAGCAAAGAGCTACCCTGAAACAAGCCAGAGTATTTAATGAGGCAGCAACTGGCAAATAACACATTTCATGGGACAAGTTGTACTTTTTCTTCAAGCTAGTCAATAAATTATATTTTAATGCATGAAAAGTACTGCCTATAGCTCTTTAAATAAATATTAAAGGACAGGTAAAAAGAAGCAATGAATTAATTTGGGAGAAAACCTTACTGCTTTTGCCTCAGAAATTACTTTAAAAACTAAACTAATCGGAGTCACAGAGGCAAAGAAAGTCTCTTCACTTCACCTGAAAGTTGAGGGAAATTTGATGAACTAGTACTTATATGAAAAATATCTTACACTGGTTTCTGTAACTGCAATTGCAGGCTGATTTCAAATAGAGTAAAGCCAATAAAAAACCTGTTCCTAAAACTTAAAAATTTCTAATTTAGTATCTGTGAGATTTTTTACTTAAATGTCCAAAAAGATTGTTCTGCCTGTATTTCTGCATCAAAATCTCTCTTCTGGTAACGGTGTAACTGAACAACATCTTTAGCTTCAGTCTTCCTTCTTTAACACCTCAGCACCCACATCTACTGCCCCAATTTCTGTTAATCTTTATATTACTGGTTCACAGCTGTAGCTTTGCATGCTTTCCCTGCAGTCTCCTTCAGTTCCGTATTATGGATACAGCACATCACCTGAATGCTCATGTAACTCTCCATGGCAAAAAACAACTCTGTGCTGAGTTCACCAGCATCAATGCTCCTCTCTTCCAGTGATGCCACCAAACTGCCATTTCAGTCCCATATTTGATACCTTCTTCCTTCTCCCTGCATATAATGGATCTCAGTAATCGGGTTTCTTTTCTAGGCTTTTCCATGTATTTCCAGGTTTAAATTTATGCTTTATCAGCTAAAATGCAGGCCTGCATTTGGTCAAGGTGCTCTTTAGGAAATCATGGCACTGTGTCTCAGTTCCTGCACTGCAATCCCTTTGCACGTGGCAGCAAAAGGGTTTCTTTCCTTTCCCTCCCACAACCCAGATTTCAGTCCTTCCTGTTCAATCTTCTGGCCCGAAGTACATTTAGTGTTGGGTTCAAGCCACTGAATAAATTCACCATAGGGTAAAGATCATCTTTAATCAAAGTCTTAATTCTTAAAACTACTACCTTGAATTTCCTGCTTGTCTTTTATTATTGTATCCATGTAAAATGGAAAACAAAACTATGTCTCTTTTTTTCCTACCAATGTTCCTGTTCCTGTATTCATTTGTAAGGTATCATCTTATTGGCATTCCCACTTGCAGCTCTAATAAACCCATTGCTACTTGCATCTCTATGAGACCATCAAGATTTATAATTTGTATGGACTTTTATTCTTTTGTTTTTCTAAATGCTGATTCTCCTAGGTTCTCTTGCTCTTCAAGATGAGCACTGAAAGAATCTGCCAAACAAGAATGAACCTGTCCCCGGACAAATTATTCTTGCAGCTTTAGAGGCTGTATTCATAAACTTTTCCCTTTAGCTGAGCGACTGATTCTGCCCCTGGGAAGGTGTGGTCATCAGCATTCACATAATATTAGCATTCAACACATCCCTGAGTGATCTCATCTTTCTACAACCCCAGGGTATCAGTGTTTCTCCACTTCTGCAGCACTCTCTCTCTCTGAATTGGCACTGCAGGTATTACTGTGTTAGCCAGGAGTTTATACCTTTACAAATCTTGTACCTATATACAGGAATAATGGTCCGTACAGCCTCTGTGTGAAAGCAGTCACAGAGGCGTTGAGCTTCTATACATTCTCATGGATATAAAGCAGAGCTCAAGAAGAAGATCTGATGGAGTCTATGCCTGGTTTGACTGGTTTGGAAAATAAGAACAAGCAGTTTTACCTTATCTGAAGAACTATTTACCATGTTACAGATTTGTTTCACCCAAACATGTGCACTATTGAAAACCACCAGCAAATGATCAAAGCTAAGATCAAAGGAAACCTTTTAGATGGGATCCAAAGTAACAAATGCTCATCTTCAGAAGTCAGTGCATGAGACACACTCACACAGCCATGCCAGCTGCATGAGGATCTATGTTCTTTCTTAGCATGACTTGTGCTGTAAGAAGTGGTTTTTGTATGGGATCTCCCGACTCACAGCTCATGCTGCTCACTTCTAAAATGAAATGTAACACTTGCTTTGGCATCGGACAGTTCATGTCACAGAAACCATTCATGTCCGACTGCCAGGAAGAGCAGAAAGCCAGATATGAGATGCTGATCACTGCAGCAGCAGTAGCCTTGCTTTGTGAGCTTTATCCACGTGGTCTCGAACTACAGAAATATCAAGGAGTTCTACGCACAACAAGGTGCCCCATCACTTGTGCCTATGTGATACAGCACCACTGATATAGTTAAAGATATAAGAAAATGCCCATCAACCTACTGAAAACCACGCTGAGAGATGCTCATGTAGAACTCCTCCACTCATTACCAGCCCAATCACAATATGCCCATCCTGTGCTAGGGGGTTCACAATAGAAAGATGCTATATATGTAAATTCTAAACAATGAATGCCTTTGCTTTTGAATATCAGTATGGGTTTGTTTCTCAAATTACCTGATTAATAGCAAGTGGTCATTGGTTCTGGCATTTTTCTCAACTAAGAACTGGGCCATGATAACCAGAATTTTAAGTTCACTCATGTTTCCAGAGAGCTTTAACAACACTGGCTGGAATACTGTTTTGGTTCATTGTATGATAAATATTACATATTTGGTTCAAGTTATGGATTATTCAACATATATCCTATTTGGAGTTAGGAGTTTGAAACCACTGTAGGCAGCTGAATTTCATACATCTGACTGGGGGATATGTGCCTTTATAAGAGATTTGTCTGATTTGCGCTTATACTGCAGAACTTTATTGAACCTCTAATGTCCTTTATCAGATTTAACCCAATTTCAACATGTTTAACATTGAGGGGATTCCCTGAATCCAACCTGCAGACAACTCTTCCCAGGACTGTTTTTATTACTTCCAGGGTAGCATATAAGAAAGAGGAAGGGGATGATAGAGACATCTGTAAAGCACCTGTTATTATTTGTCATGCTGCTATTTGTATTACAACCTTTTAAGTCCAGCTGTAGCCCTGGAAAACATAAACTGAAGCTTTATTGCTGCAAAGCTGTGAAGGCAGTGGTACAGAAGCTTTATTGCCTTGCCAAAACCACTCATTTCTTCCAAGGTTTCAACAAATACAGAATAGGATTTACTGTCATAAGGTGACCTAGACTAAATGCAAACCGAAGAAAAACATACAGGAAAACTTACAAGCCTTCTACAAAGAACAAATTTCTAAACTTTAAGAGAGACAAACACCACCAGCACATAGGTGGCCTGGAAGTACAGATTTAATTAATACTCCTGCAAACTTCTTTTCCCCAAAGGCCCAAGATGAAAAGCATGCCTACATAGTTAGCTTGACCCAAAAGAAGCCTGTATGAATGTAGTACAAAAGCAAAGTTAGGTTCAGTGACTAATCCTGGTCCTTAGCCAGACAATTAAAGAGACAACAAAACCCCCCATCACATTTAGCAAAGCAGCAGTCCTGCAGGATGAAAATGAGCAACACTAATTTTCTCTCATATACATTTCATAGTACTTTAAAAGTGTCAGGGAACAGCCAGGTCCCTTGGTTTTGTCAGGTAACACATCTGCTGTGGAGTCCTCATTAGGGAGAGATGGTACTGCTGCTTGCTGATGGGACCATCCCTACCAGGACACCTGCCAGGCGTGTATCAAAGATGCAGTATTTTCTGAACTTCTAAACCCTTTATTTTGTTACTAAAAAGATAAGTAGGACTATATGCAAATATTGAAACAGTACTGATTTTTGTCTGAAATTTAGATTATGCAATTAGCAACTAGACAGCACTTAGACTGGCATGAGTTACCAGTGGTGGGAGGAACAGCCCCTTCCAGACATCCCCTTCCACTGGCTTCAAAATTCACTGAAAAGGCGGCTCAGGTCTGTGCCAAGAAGGGCAGCTAGATGAAGAAAGCAAAGGTGCCCTTCAGATCTGAATTCAGCAAAATAGTGAGCAGAAGAGCTGCAGTAAGTTCCTACATACCGGACAGATGGTCTTAAAGCCCACAAGCTTGAACTTTGGCAGGATAAATATTCTCAAGCATGGTTTAGGAGAGACGTTGCATGAACTCAAATTGTGCAAGAGTGCACACTTAAAATTTAAAGACATGGGATGGAGATCCAGTGCGTGAGTCACCCACATCTTGGCCCCACTTAGTTTACCAGGATAAATAAAAGCATTGTTTTCCAGATGCATTTGGATGTTGGTGCCTGGCTCCTCGGCAGAGGAGAGGAGGCTGATGTTGGAGAACCAGCAGTGAGGGAGTTCAGTCTCAGCTGCCCAGAAGAATGCAAACAGACACCTCAGAAAATCATACACAATCTTCTCTGCCAAGGTCTGATGGAGGTTACAGGCTCTGTGAAGTCTCAGAGAAGAAGTGGAAAAGGAAAAGCAAAGTATTTTTTAGGGAATCTCAAAGCAATTCAGGGGACAATATGTGCATGTACACCTAATTTCAAGAGAAAATGACTTCTTGGGCATGGCTGCCACTCTGGTTCTTGCCTGAGGTAAATGTTCTGAGATGCACAAAACACCCCACGAGTTTTCTCAGGTGAAAACAGAGCTTGTTTTTCTTGTTCAGAAGGTGAAGGGCTTACAGAGGAGGTACAAGTGCTTTGCACGGGGCAAATACCATCTCTCTTCACAACCACAATGATGGAGCAAAGGTAAGGCAGGTTATTGAAGCAAAACAGAACTTTGGTGAAGTCACCTCTGCCACCTCCAAAAAATGAGACAACCCAAGGTCACCTAATACTGTAAACTTAAGTCCTCCATGTCTAAAAAAGTTACATGAATGGGTGTTTGACAAGAAATTAAGACATCTATCATCTTCAAGAAATGCCTCATGGATACTCCTGGTCAGTGGAGCAGGAAAGGAGAGTCTCTTACTCAACTCTCTGTAAAGGATCTATCTGTATCTGTTCAGAGGTAATGGCTGAGTACCAAAAAACAGGTGAGTATATAAAAATAGGTATCTTTGTATTCAGCACACCTGAAGCATTGCTGAGTCACACCTGCTTGTTCTAAAACAATAAAAAACTCCCAAAGTTTCATGACTTACCAGAATCTCAACAGTAAGGCTGTGAAAGCACTTGAACTGTGTCCTTCTGGGCACGTCAGCCACAAGCAGCAAACGGAATTCCAACTGGAGTTGGTGAGTGCAGTGCTGAAAGCACACACAGTGGTTTTCACATTGAACCCTTCTCTGACCTGTAAGGCAGGCAATCTGTAAGTCTTTCAGAGAAAGAAAAGCAGATCGACACAGGGAAAGGAATGAATTAAACACAAAATTCCCAGGATGCTCCGTTTAGTCATTCTTTACACTATTAAAACACTTTGGAAAGAATTTGTACTCTCCTGCATGGTAGAGAAACAGCCTTGTAGTTACTGCCTTTCTGCAAAACAGCAGCTGGAGTCTCAGAAAAAGGAATTGTCTCAGCTCTTGAGCTGGTATTTTACTAAAAGGAAAAATAGTCACAAACTGAAGTGGTACAGGGACTGCACTGAATAACCAGACTGCTGATTCCAGTTACAGATTTCTAAGGCTACCAAGAGGTACAGAAGTTGCCTTAAGACCATGTTTGAAGCAAAATGCTACATATCCATACTGATTTTAAAATGGGAAATTCTAAAACCAATGAATAATCTGACCAGAAATTCTACCCAGGAAACAAAATAATCAATGACCAACTGTGGCGGAAGGTTGTGGGCTACAATTTATCCAGGCATCAGAGCCATGAGGCTCTGGATGAAACAGAGATCACTCGGAATCACAGGTTACTACCGTCTTCAGCAGCTACAGAGTCACGAGACTCCCTAACCCAGTGGAGAGAGAGAGGGTTTGACATGATTCTTACTATTCTCTTTGGAATACAGTGAAATTTTGCCTATGGAAAATAAAAATATCCATACTAGTTGAGATTTATTTTTCCTTTTTTGCCCTTTCAAAGGGATATAAACAAGAGGAGTTTTCTCCCTCTCTTTCAAAAAGAAAAAGAAAAAACCAACACAACAAAAAACAAACCCTAAAACAATTTAATACTGAATTTAGTGAGAAGAACTGCAACCTCAGTTCTACTCTTAAACCATTTAAAATGTGAGTAATACTAGATCTGCCATTCTATTTATCTATTTTGCTTTACATCTATTAAACCTTACCTGTGGGAAGCATCTCTCAACCCACCTGGGAAGTATGGAACTTACTGCTTAGTACCCCAGAGTCATTTATATGGGTTTACATAATCTCCATAACTGCTCAGCTGCTTTGACACCATCAACAAATGGACTGAGTCAGACTGGTTTTTGTGAGGATTTTTGCAATCCAGATGTTTTTTTTGCAGAAGAAACAGGAAGTATACAATCCATCCACTAAAACTCTTAAATAAAAATTTTGATCCCCCTCCCCCAAATATTAAAGAGAGAAAAAGTAGTGACTTCTAGAAGGAAACCTTGCATGCACATTACTTGTTCCCAGCCTTCCCTTTTCTCCCAACAGACATGTTGACCTCATGCCTTTTCCCCACTTATTCAAACAACTAATTCCTTTGGTTTACTAGTACTGAATTATAAAAGCACCATTGCATGAGATGAAAAGAGAAGCATAAACCAAATGAATGTACATATACATTACATTCAGGCCAACGTAATAAAAAATTAGACATTCTCTTTTCCAGTTTGCCTGTTCACTTAGCTGAACAATTTAAAAAATGCTGACAGTTCTCCTTACCTATTTCCTTTCCCTGGCTTTTGGTGGCTTACCAAAAGCCAAATGATCACTATCATGTGTCCCATAATGAAACTATTTGATGGGTTGTCATTAAATTATTCAATTACATTATGTGATACAAGCACTTCTGTAATTTTCACAGTCTCTGTCTAATTCCAACAGGTTCCTGATACTGAAAGGGAAAAAAGATGCAAGTGATCTCCTAAGAATGGTGTAATTTCTTCAATAAGAAACTTCATGGCAGTTCAAGGCTGTAAATACAGCAGATATTTACAGGAAGCATGGGAAAACAGACAAGGTAACACAGACATCAGATCTAACTCTTACAAGTTGGAGACCGCGTGTCCCCACATCTTTACTTCTTTGTCAGTTTATACTTTTCACTGCTACATTACAATCCAAATCCAATACTTCAGAGAAAATGAGTATTAGCATATGGAAAAATCAGAGCACTATAAACCAATTAGTTATGATGGTTTTTTTCAATCCATGTACTTCAGTGTTAGATTTAAGTGACAAGAGCATAACGAAAATGGGATGCCCATGTACTCGCAGTAAATAACCATGTAAAACCCAATCCAGCTCCTGCTGAGGTCAGTGAATTATTTGCCTTTCTGTTCCGGGGGACTAGGATGAAAGTAGCTTGTCTATGCTCCCAGTCCTACCAATCACTTAAGGTGTGCTTGGAAAGTGTTAGCAAAATTTCTGCAAATGCCTGACCAAATAGTTTTGATGAATTTAAAATTATGTTTATTTTGTTTAGCTTATACCAAGTAAATGAACTAAGCTATATTGAAAAAAACCACCCATTAACGTAAGACCAAACATGCAGAGCATTAATCTATTTGTTTTGTATTGTCACATAATTACAGTGGAATAGCAATTTTGACAAACACTCTTTTGTGGACAAGGTCTTAGAATCCTTTCTAGACCAAAGCAAAAGCGGTCAGTTGGAAACTGAGAGACCAGTGTTTCACAACACCACATGAGGCTTGACCAAACCACTTTGATGTCAGTGCAACAATTACTGCAAAAAAGTGAAGTTAGAATGATCTGACAAATTAGAAGCTGTCTGGAAGTGAAGACCACAACAATTATCAGCTAACAGCAATGCAACACTTTCTTATTTCTAGTACAAAGGATTTTATTCTCGCACAAGTTCCTGCTGAAGAATAAGAATGGAAATGGAAGAAAGAACCTTGGAACCTTCACCAGTTTCTGGGAAGGAAAAATCCTTCTCATGGAATAGAGTGTAGGATAATATAGCTCTTACATTTTAACAGAAATGCCACTGCTCTGGAAGCAAACTTCAAAACGTGACTATCAGCCCACACCTTTAAGCATCTAGATCACTGCAGTAGTGCCTCTGGAAGAAAAGCCAAGGTGTGAAAGGAGCAGAAGCCAAAAATGTAGTTACAAAGCTCATCTGACTTACCAAGTTTAATATTCAAAAAGGAGAAAAAAAATCTTTGTGCAGAAATGCTTTATTGTTTTGTGGCTTTTACTATCCTGGTACATACACATACATATTTAATCAAGGCGCAAGACTTCACCCTGCACTCTTGAAAACCAGGATCAATACCCTGACAAGCTGTCACAAAGAGTAAGCTAAAGTCAAGATTTAAGAGCCTAAAATTTTTTTCAGACTGTATCCATTCAAATCTTATTCAGCTTCCTGATATTCCTTGCTCCTTGTGTAATGGTACAAGGGGCAAGCCCACTGAAAGGAAATTTTGCACCCAAATAAAATCCCTGACATAATAGGCACACGGTTTTTATTTCTCCTCTAATGATGGTATACTTTTTACTCTCAGATTTGTAAGCAGATCATTCTGGTATTAGTCATCAGTGAAGAAATCCCCCAAACTATTTTCAGGAATACAGACAAAAACTCCTTGCTCAATTTCTTCCTCTTGAGTCAAATCTGTTCGTCCTCTACTGACTTCTGCTTTCTACAAAGCAAAACCAAAAGCTCCCAAGCTTACTGAATCACTCTAATTGTTCAGGAGTTAGACAGTTCAGCTATTTAGTGCTCTGGTGATCTATTCTGCCATCAGAATCCCTGAATGCCTTCATTTTCTCCCATCCTCTGCTTGCCATATAAATAGGCCTTCTGTCTACTCAGCAGCCACCATGTAATGCTGATGTCTCGTTTAGTGCACTCATAACCTCTCTTTCACAGTGACCTCGCAGTAATAACAGCTTTTGTTTTCATGTGAGATTAGCTGACATAAAGCGACTTTAGCAAAGTATTTCTTCGTTGTATTTTTTTTGATGAAAAAATTACATGTGCAATGTTTTTGAGGACTTCAGTTACATAAGGCTTTGAATTAGCTGTTTGGTTTCATTATTTTAATTTGGGGAGGGAGACAGACATGAGTAAATTACTTCTGACAAAACCTTTGATGAATGTTTAATTAGATAATACACATTCAGACTTATAATGAAAAGTGAACCAGGATTCTCAAGATATGATGGCCATTTTACATACTATTATCATGCTCTTCTCCAGTCTAAATCCCCCTAATTCTCTGTCCTCATTCTCTTTCTCCTTGACCATTCCCACTGGCAAAGACAGCATCAGTTAAAAGAGCTTCTGCTCTTCACCCACAAACAGTTCTAAGGGTAAAAACAGTCCTTATGAGCTACTGCCAATCTTCTGTTTCTCATTTCCACTTTCTTTTTCTTCTTGTCTTCCTGGGTAGTACAAAGGAAGAGAAGCATTTCAGTTGACTGGCTCATTTGGTAGGTATTTCAGCTCTGGCTCTTACCCTGAAAGACAGAGTAAGTACTATCCCTTTCTCTTTGACTGGGAGAAAGCAGGGTTCAAGGATATCAGCATGATATCAAGGCAGACGCATGATTGTTCCATCAGAAAAGGGCTCTGGCCCCTGGCACAACACCCTGGAGGCACACAGACGAGAAGAAAAGGGAATATGCACCTAGGAAGATTACAGTTACCAAACAAAGAGCTAGTCGGAAACCCAGAAATATCACCTATTAAAAGCAAAAGTTTGCCTTAAAAAGCAAACTAGTTCCAGCAAGTGAACCCACGACCACAAGTTTCTGTTTATGCTACAGTCTGCATACTTTATCACTTATTGGTTATTATGCTCATTGGTCTGCATTTCCACACGCTGATGATTTGGACACTTCCCTAGGAAGCAGGAGACCCAGGTGAAAGCCTCCCTTCAGTCCAATTCTCCAGAAAGACTTCCAGCTGCCTGAACACCTGACCAACAAGCTCTTTATGGATAGATCCGACTTTTCTTGTCTTGCAGAAAATTTTCAGAAGTTCCTTCTTATACACTGATATTCAGACAATTCGAGTGCCAAAATCTGAGCTTATTTTGAACATAAATGCAGACTAGTGCCATACTAAACACAACACTGCACTATTGCCCTGAACAGTAATGTCACACATAATCTCACTTTCAAGGACCTAATTCAAGACAGGACACAAACTATTAAGTCTCAAATCTCCAGCACATCATACATTTTTTTCCAACAAATTTTCACAGCTCTATAAACCCACTCGGAACAACAGAGACACGCTTTTCTTTCTTCTTTCACCTTGCAGATACAACGTCTTCTTGCACCTCTTTAAGGCTGAGGCCTGAAAATCCCCACTTACCTTGCTTTTTCCCCATCCTTGAAAAGAAAAAGGTGAGAGGGACTTCCAGGTTCCTTTGTGCATCACAGCATGGCTAGATGGGCTAAAACACTTTGATTTTATTACATGGCCCATGGTTTCAAACCAATGCATCTCTGAGTTTGCGACTCTCAGAATTTGTGTCTCAGGGCTCTCAGCAGATATGCAGAAGTACTACTACACTTCTAAAAATTAGTTTTACCTGGTTTATGTTTTCAAGCTTATCTTTTACAGAGAGAATAACACAATATACAGGTATTTCTAGTGAAAATGGAGAACTATGTATCCACCACATGAATCTAGACACTGACTATACAAGTATACACCGATATTATCGGTATTTCCTAGAATCACAGAATGCTTTGGGTTGGAAGGGACCTTAAAGCTCATCTCATTCCACTCCATGCCACAGAAAACAACACCTTCCACTAGATCAGGCTGCTCCAAGCCCCATCCAATATTTAATTCGGCCTTTGTTATATAGCAGAGTCAGTATAAAATAAATTAAAATTTTGCCAGGGAAATAAATTGAAAACTTGGGTATTTAAGGGTCTTTGCAATCCAGAGATCAAATACACAATTACAAATATTAACTTTTTTTTTAATAGCAGCTTGTGGTTTGTTTTTTTTTCCTACTTTTTCAAAATTGTGAACATCTAAAGCTGTTTGACAAAATGTATCAATTATTACCACCCAACTAACACATATATTTATACAGTTGCAACTTCAATTTGTATTTTTATTTATAAACATTTCCCACATTTTCAGAACCTATAGTAAGGTGTCCCTGGTGGTGGATTTCTCCTCATGTATATTTTAAATTTTTTCCCTACTACTGTATTGGAATAAATTATTTTACTGTATTGTAATAAAAATATCTATTATTTACATTCCATGAATGAAGTGGAACTGAAAACAAAAAAAACCCCCATATATTGCATATTTAGATCTCCTCCTATGCTAAACAGAGGGGAGAAATGTAAAATCAGCTTTCATTAACTCCTTTGAAATAAGAGGGGATGCCTCAAAGATTGACAGATTGGTATCAGTTTTCACATTGCTTGTCATACTTGTCATTCATTTTTGCCCCAATCAAAGGGCAGCTTCAGGAACTCCAGTTTGAGCATTTACAAGTGTACTGCATTCACAAAGAGCCACTTCCTAGAGCCACCGTGGACACTAAAAAACTGTAACTTAGAGGAAGAAAATTTAGGATTAAGATTTGCAGCTGGATGAGATTCTTCTAGAAAAGGCAGTTAATATATGGTTTAAACACTCACAATTCTAGTAGAAGGCTTCAGTATTTAGACAGCAAAGAGTCTGTACTTTAAAGGAATTGCACTGAAAGCAAAACCAAAATGGCATAGAAGAGATTGATATTTAAACCTGCCACCTCAAAGAACAACTAACCAAATTATTTTCCATTCAGTCAGAGAAGTTTAGCAAGTAACAATTGAACTTAAATCAGATCCTTCTGTCTAAGACATTGGTCTCATATGTGGTTTTAAGAACTCAAATGGCAGCACGTTAACCTTAATTATTCCTTGTTTAGCTTGCACCATTTAAATAACACATCTGTTTTTATAGATACAACATCTTCATACGTCCTCCCCTGCCCCCAGCTTGGGACAAAGGAGGGCATTTGTCTACTAATTTTGCTCTGTAAGTGGGAAATGTTATTCATTACATAGAACATGGATGCAATTAAGTAACCACGCTGAGAGCTGCTGTTCTGTTTCCTAAAGCATCAAATTAACTTGAGCCGACTTTGTCCTCACCAAAGCAGGATGGTTCCTTTGTCCAGGCTGGTGAAGTTCAGCTGGAATGAAGAGCCCAGTCACGCTCACAGGACAGATGGGAGTTGGGAAGAGAATCCAGGACGAGAAAGGAATGATGAGCTCCTGACAAAACAGGGCTGAGGAAGAGAAGGTCAGGGACTTGGGCATCTTCATCCTATGGAGAGGAGACCGAGGAGGCATTCTTACAACTGCATATCCATTTGAAGATGGGCATTAACGGGGTGTCACTCACGCAATTTTGCCATGTCACACACCAGGGCATGGAGGGGGTCTTCCCATGGAGTCAGTGGGATCAACTTACATGAAGGGAATGTTTGCTTGGCTTGGCCTTGTGAAAGCTTGCTAAGAACAAAGGAGGGTATGCAGGTTACCTAATTAGCCTGTGAATTCACATTATGGGGATTTTTGATAAACAGGGAAAGAAGCATCTCGTAGGAATAATGTGTGTATTGGGCACTCATGTCCAGTCAGAGCAGGAAGAGTCAAGATTATAAGGTATGGCTGTTATTATTTATGCATGCTTTATTTCCTTTTAATGGAATTCTTTTCCTTCTTCTTCTAAAGGGTTTTTTTACCGTTCATGAATTTAAAAATAACAACTGTGGCTAAAAGAAATTTCCCTCTTAGAACAGGAAGGATACATGCATATTCTCAGGCCAGTTATTTTTTCTCTCTCAGACATAAATTAATTTGGCTATAAACTAAAGTAAATGTAAAATTGGTCCTTGAAGATATCCAACACTCTTACTCCTAAGACCCCCGGTCGAACAAAGCAGGCTCATCAGACTTCTCATGGAGTTAAAACTCATTGAAATCTTATACACCAGCTTTACTCAAATTGCATATGTAGGCTTTGTGGGGTTTGATACTATTCTTTAAAAATAAATGCCTCTTTTTCTCATTCAGCTGAATTGTTCTTCCCTAAAGACTTTCATTCCAAACCGTCAGCTATTGAAATGGCTGTTATTTCTATGGACTTCCAGAATATCAAGACATTACCTTCAATTAAATTATTGTTCTAAGAACCATAGTTCCCTAGTCACAACAGAAATGGGGTGCAGACTGATCATAAACAAACACGAGCACTTGTTCCTCCCCATGTCACCTCAATCTACATGCACAATGTTTTAGAGTCAATGTTAATACATGAAGTTTCAGGAATTTATCACTCCAAGGATTTCACTGTAAGCAAAGACAAACTGCAGTGCTGTTGCCACAGAGGACAATGGAAAACCTCCTGGAAAAGGCACTTCACGTGAAGAAAATTTGAAGAAGCTTCTTGAAAAAAATCTAGTTAAGAGAAAAAAATATAGTCAACAAGACAAAACAACCTTGAGTTCTTTAATGAGAAAACCAATTCTTCAAACGTGATCACCTAGCACTGAAGAAGAATAAAAGAGGATAAGAAGAGGATAAGAAGAGGTAAATGGAACAATAATTCATGCTATAGAGGAAGAACACTGATAGATACAACAAAAAAAGTGGGAAGATAAAGTTCTGAAGTATGTCCCCTGTGAAACTCGTGTGCAGTGTTCAGAGGAACACATAAAGAACAATATGAGACAGAAGACTCTCAGTGACCTTTATCTATCTTTTGTTTTGTTCAGATTTCTGAGGAGTTTCACTGCAATTCTAAAATCCCTCAGTTTTGCAAATCCTGTTCATTGGGGTACTTAAAATAGCTCTGTAACATTTTGTGGCCTGGAGTCATTGATAACTGTTTTCGACTTTAATTCTCTTTATATGTGGATTTTGCCAAGAATATTCACCAGCACAACAGAAAGCTATTAAACTAATCATTGCAGGAGAAGTTACTTCTTAAAATGCTGTGCTTGGCCTCAGGTAACCACAAGATGCTGCATGGTCATGGCTACACACTATTACATAACACTGGACTGTTTTCCTTCTTGGAGAGGCCCCAAGAAGTGGTAGTAGGCCACAGCTTTCTACCTAGAAACCTCATATGCTGGAAAATGCGGAGCACTCTGATCCTCTTGGATCCAGTGGGTGTCATGCAGCGTAAAATCCTCCCCGGAATTTCAGCTGGATGCTGCACTCATTGGGGTCTGACCCAGCTCCTGCAGACTGAGGGGCATTTCCAACAGCTCCTACACATCCCTGCAGAGTCATGGTACTGCAGGGGCAGGGCAAAGACATGGTGCACCTCAGTCTCAGGGTAATTGCAAGTGATATTTATATACTATTATACTCATATGTGATATAAATATGCTTATACTTATATTTATGTACTACTACTATATTACTCCACTCTAGCTTTCTAAAAACACTGACAAGAGGTTGTGTAAATACTTGAAGGTATTAATATTACATGTCATATACCTTTTCAATATCCTTGCCATGAGTTGGAAATAAGCACAGGAATCCTGTGCAGCCACTGGAAAATCTTTGAGAAGACATCCTCTGGGTCCTCAACTGTGCTCCTGGAACTCTGGTGCCAACAGCTTGTAGCCAATGCACAATTCAAAGAATAAAACCAAGGAACATCCTTTCTGTTCAAAAAGTTGTAAAAGCCTGCCAGAAAAGCCTAGTTTGCCTTCTGGATCACTACTTTGCACAAGGAAGCAGTGTATCTGAGACATACTGCAAACCTGCCAGATGTTATAAAAAGTCACCAAACCTAAAACTGCTTTGCCCATTTTCAAACTCACAGCTGCTGAGCTATGTCACACCAGCATGTTGTGGTACAGACAATTAGATGTTTACATGTACAGAAGACAGTAAAACTTATGCAAGTCAGGAAGACCGAGAAAAACCCCTAAAAAATACAGTTAATTTTTCTCCTGTGCTCCACTCTGATGTATTTAATGGCATTAGTTTGTATTTAATCCATACTAATAGAGCAGAAAGCAGTTTACTGTCTGAGACAGACATGGATTGGATTAACTCACTTTATTTAGAAGCAAAATTAAAAATTAAAAAAAAGAAATTAAATTAGAATTGCTATAAAATCCTGAGTTCTAGCCTAGGTGCCTCAGGCCTGGTAGGATGTACATTACTTTCTACCTAACCTAACTCAATTCCGCTCCACGCCCTATGCATATTTAAATGAAAACATGTCTCATCCTCACTAGAATCTGAAAGCTTGCTGACATATGCACATGGACACATTCTCCACAGAGTTTCTTCCCTTCCCCAACTACACTTCTCATGTGGTTCTGTGCCCTTGCACAAAGAAGGTGAGGACGAGAGGCAAGGCAGGGGGGAAGCCTCTAACAAGTATTTTCTATTTCAGAAAGAAAAGGCTGATTCCCTGGGAAAGCGAGGCTTGATCAGATTTTCACACATTGCTGTATATGGAGGAAAACAGACCATTCTCATCGGAGATTCACCATCTCAGGTTATCCAGCTGAGTGTCAGTATAGCATTAAATACTACTTCTCTAGAAATGAGGCATAGGGAAGAAAAGATACTGTGTGGTGCCATGCAAGTTTTCCTGGCAGGAGAGCAGGCTTTCCGTATTACCCACAAATGATAAAATGATAGGCAGTCATACTGGTTATTTCAAACCACTGTTGATAAAATCTTTACATCTCTTTACATCTTTCTGCATCAGGGCTATGCCATAAAGCAGAAGGTATGTTCTGTCACAGGAAAATCCCCATCCCAAAATGACTATTCCTGCCCTTGGCAGGCTTTTCACTCAGTGTTGGATACGACTATAATTTCTGTTCTTCTTCTGTAAAGAGAAGGCACTGGTAATCTTCACAAAGGCAAACTTTCACCAACTTCCCTCCACAAACAACCCACAACACCCCCCCAACACACCAACTCTAACAGTTTAATATTTTTAGAGGCACTTTTAAAACAGTTAATTAACTATTGTAGGTGTCAAAAAAAAGTTTTTCTCTAAGGGGGGAGTGGGAGGTATTCATTTCAGCATCTTGTTCTCAATACTTTTGTCAAGTGGTTAACTTAGTGCATTATTTGAATGGAAACTTTCTCTGTGCTATTTCTTCTGACCAGAGAAGTCAGTATGCCAGTTTTGTAGCTCCTTTTTCATTAGAACATTATGGATCTTCCATGTCAACACGAATCAGTGAAGTCACGTGAACTGGCAGTTATCTCCCTATACACAACTGTAACAAGAGAATAGGACAGAGGGAACGTTGGAACAGTTAACCCAGTCTGGAGTTTTACTGAGCCTGCCTTATGGACGTGGAGAATGCAGCACAGCTTCAAAGTGTTCCACACCTGGCTGGTCTTTGCAATCTGCATGAAACCATGAGAAAGTAAAGTATATTTTGCATTGTTACAATTAAAGGTATTTTATGGTATAATGTATAAGGTATTATGCTATTACATATGGCATTCAGACACTCCCAAATTTTGGCAAGGTTTCTGATTCACATTTAAGAGTCATGTCCACAGGCATGAGCCCCTGAGCCCCTTAAGCAACATAAGCGTGAACTTAGTATTTATGCTTTTGTCTGTTAATCCTGCCAGCCCACAGCCCACGGCCACCTTTCTGAGATCTAAGATCTAGAGATACAGAATGCTGATCCCTCCCAGAACGTTCCTTCCAGTGTCCTTTTACACTGACATTTGTCTGAAACAAACACTCAACAGGCACTGTCTCACTAACAGACTATCACTGCATTTTCCAGTACACTCAGACTGCTCCAGCCTTTGCCATTTGCGCCTGAAATGACCATTTTGGGGGGTGAGCAAAGAAAGTCAAGACCACAAGGACATTTCCCCATGCTTGTCCCATGCCTGCCTTCCCGGCCACACTGTCTGCAGTAACTATCATACATCTGCTCCCAAGCTGGAGAGTGTTTCTAGAACAGCAAGTCCCCGTCATAAATCCTTATCACAATAGTGCAGGACAGGGGATGGTACAATGAGGGACCACCTCTTGTTCTTAATATCTATTACCTGTCTCACAACACCATCAGATACCTTAACCTGAAATAGCTGTGATCTTAAGGTAAATCCTGAACAGGGCAAGCAGGGCTCAGGCGTGTTTTGAGCAGCTCTCTGTTTGAATGATCTCCCACTCCTTAACTCCATAAAAGCATTACACAGTACTACATTGCACTGGCATGGATCTGCTATAGCATTTCATTCTCCCATGTGGTACAAGGGAATGGCTATGAAACATTACCTTCACAGGACTGGACTATGAAGCAGCAGGTGTACTGTTTGTATTGCAGAGTTCTGTCTCAAAAATCCATCAGGCTGTTGGCTGATGTCAATCCTGACTATTCAGGCACTGAAAAGATGTTTCAGGGAAAGAGATTTCCCTTTCAGGAACTTTGCATTTACTAGTTGCTCAAGTCACTAGTTAGGAAGTCACCAGTTACTCAGGACTCCAACCACCAAGAGCTACACTCTGACGTGTCAAAATCCCATTGCCAGTAAGGTTCAGAGAGATCAGATGGCTCAGGAAACAGAATCATGACGTTACAAGAACTGAAGGAAAACAGCAGCTCGGTCTGTAAGTGTGACACAGCTGACCTATGTGCAATCCACAGGGCTTTTGACCAAATGCAGAACACATTGCAAAACATTTCCATCGGGGTATGCCAGTGTGGCAGTGGCAATGACGTGTACTCAGCACTGACACTGATGCCATGTAAGTCAACCAGTGGAACTGAACTGCACCGACCAACAATAATTCGATTACATCACTGAGGACACAGATGGATGAGGACACAATGTGCAGTTTATCTCTTCTATGGAGACTTCAAGTGCAAATGGGATCACTGATTACATCCAGACTGGTGACACTGAGGAAGAAGTGCAGTGCAAACTTCTGTAGACTGAAGAGCTCCAAGCAAAAAATTTCTGTGTCTGACACTGGGGTTCATCACCCAAAATCGTATTTGGTAGGCAAATGATGCAGGCTGCCAGATGACTCGATGCATGTGCTTAAACAAGGTTTTATAGAGAGCTGCTTTTCTGTGTTTTGAAATATAAGACTACAAATTCTTTAATGAAGAAATGTTTACCTACAGATATTTCATTTACAGACTTAGTATAAGAAGTCATTGTCATGATGCCCATTACAAGGAAGGAGGAAAGGACTAAGAGAAAAGTGACTTGATATTTCCCCAACCAGGTAGCAACAATGCCAGGAACAGAACCTGGTCATCTGCTTTGCTGACCAGGCCCCAGTGCCTGCCCCATGTGGAACTGCAAAGGGCCAGAAGTAGAGACACTACAGGTACAAGTAAGAACAGGTAACTGTGGGTTTAGTAAGAGCACAAACCTGCCAGAGCCACAGACTATTTTTTTTAAGCCTAAATTTCTTTCCATGCAGGGATATAAAACCAAACTACCACCTACAGATCAAATCAGCTTGATTTCACCACGTTATGACTACATCGTCACTTTATGTGACAAACTAATGTGACACATTCCACACAAGTAAAGGCTTCTCAGTTGGATCCAAGTTCCAATGGCCTTTGTGTGCATCTATTACTTCACAATGAGGCATCTTTCTGCAGCACCTCTTAGGAGTCTGATGGGGAGGAGAAGAATCCTAGCTAAAAATTAGGTAACATTGAATTCCAAATACTGTGTAAAATAAAGCTTCATGCACATGCTACTAGCTTTGAAAAATACTGGGGAAGTATATGAGCCACTCTGAAACAAAGCAGAAGAGACAGGTAGGAGATCAATATTACTTGAGATGAAGAAGAGAATTGAGAAAAAGACAAGCAGTGTTCAGGGAGCAATAAGGAAAAGAAATACCATGAAAAATCTTCAATTTTTCTTTTTAATCTGATCTTTTGCTCCAAAACCTAAAGCTCAGAAGAGTAATGTGGTCTAAGTTCAATTCAAGGATGGTTTGTATTCTGCAAAATTGTCTTGCCCATATAATTTCAAAAGCCTTTTTTTTTAATAGCCAACAACAATTACCAATTGCCTAAGTCACGGAGATTTAAGCAGCAAGAAGATTCCAACTACAACCAACTTCCTCCATGTACTGTTTCCTCTACAACTCCTGGGAAGCAGAAAGTCCAAGTACAGCAGGAGTGGTACAAAAAACCTGAACAATGGAAACAATCCCTCCTTACAGAGCACTTGAGAGAGCCATGTCCAGCTCAGAGTAGAGGATGTTATTCCAATACCCAGCCCAGAGCCTGTTACTGACACACCTCCCATCCATCCCCGCACAGCTGAGGGCTGGGTCACAGACCAAGTGCCACACAAGCACTTCCAGGGCGTAATTCCTGTTTTAGGAGTGCATGTTCTTACAGGGTTTAGAGCTACAAGCCCCAAGGTCACCTGAGTTCACCATTTGGGCCACCAAGCCCCAGAGATTACACTCCATCCCAGTATTCTGCTGACACCAACAGAGCCATTCGCACAACTGATTTAATCAAAGACAGCTCAAAAGGGAAGAAACATGTAAAACAAATTATGTAGACACCCAGTGTAAAGTTTTATGCTGAAAAACTCATCATTCAAAAACATAACATAGCGGGATTTGCAACCAAAGGGAACTGAGCAACGCTTTTGCCCTGATACAAAGCTCCTGGCTGTTTCTAGCTATGAAATGGGGTGGCGGCTGGAGAGGTTTTAAAACTCTGTCACAAATATTTATGTAAAATGTGTTAGCGAACTACACTGGGATTTTGCCTATCCCAGACACCCAGAGAACAATGCAGGAAATTCCATATTCCACTGAGGGAGGATAAAACATTTCAGTATTTTTTTTTTCCCTTTCTCCCCTTTCTGCTGTAGGGGCAGCTGCATGAAACTCCTAGTTGTAATCTTAGAGGAAATATCAGGGAGAAACAGCAATTGACAGGAAAGGAGATGGTGAACTCTTCTTTTATCAAACTGATATTACATACCTGTATGTGTAGGTAAAAGAAAATAAAATTAAAATAATAAAAAATGCAGATAATCACCAAGCTCTGGCCCTGCCAGCAGAGCAGGCAGCACGTTCCCAGTGCCTGCCCTCCTCGGGACACTGACAGCTGGAGTGAGTGCCACCACTGCACTGAGACACCAGGGTCCTGCAAAATGAACTGCTCAGGAAAAAAAGGATTAAGGGATTCAATTCCATGATATTCCCCCTGGACTGATTTTCAAAGATAATGCTCTCACTTTTCATTCTTTAGAGTATAAAGGCAGACTCTTTTTCCTTATAAGAATGCAACAGTTTTCCTATATTTTGCCTTCTAGCAAATAATTTTATCTCTTGTTCAACAAAACGCGCTGTATTGGAAATTTAAATGGCATCATACGAAGTGTCTAATCAATCAGTCCTTTTTCCATTAGTCTACTTGTCTAAATGTTGAAAAGCTGGGCACTGGAAGGCTTTTCTATACTCTGCAAACAAAAAGGTTTGAGATAAATTTCTTCATAAGCTACACCAAAAGAAAGTATTCCCAAAAGCAGTATCTACTGGACTAATTTCAGAAATACACTTCATAACACCTGCAGAATTATAAGCATTTTTTGTATTATTACTTACATATTTTTACTACTGATTGCCTTCAAGATAAACACAAAGAAATAAACAACTTCATTTCTTCATTTTGTTTTGATAAAAAAAATGAAAATGTAACTTAAGCACACTTAAGGAACAATGAAGCCATTGAGAATGTTCAGTAGATGTATATGTGACATAGAAAGTGTAGTTAAAACTTTTCACAATGCTTTCATATTTCAACAAGCAGTTACACTTGTAAAAATAACAGCAAATTTTGGAAAAAGCTACCAGAGACTATTACATACAAAAAAAAAATCAGTAATAAAACAGCAGACTGAGCCCTTAAAATGACACAGTTCAATTTGAGTAAAAAAACCACCCAACTCTCCTAATTTAGATTAAATAACAGAAGAGTTATAGTAGCTTCTGCTTTCAAAATGCCAAAAACCACATACTCTCTCTGAAGCAGTAAATACTTTGCCAGCTGTATCCTGCGGCCTTCACTCATGTGTAATCACATATTATCTTCACAGAATATTCTAGTGCAGTCAATGGCATTCTGAGGGGTCACAGAACTCAGGATGGGCATGTGTAAATTATCTGATCCTCTAGAGGTAGGAGAAAGGCCTTTGGAGTGTTAACAGCAGTCTTTATAGGAAATGTTAATTTCAATAATGAATTGGATTGTTAATTTCAATAATTTTGATAAGTAATCGGATACAACTTAGCAATACTTCTCCATTGTGTGTACCAAGAAATTGCAAATGTTAATCAACACAGACATTCAAAGCCCTTGCGGGACAGACTGATTTCAAAAGACACGGCCCTTGTGCCAGAGACTGGGAGAAATTTATTAAATAAACAACAGAATGTAACAATTTTCAGAAAAGTCTTAAGTGAAACAAAGACCCTTCCAAATTCTGATCTCACAACTATGACATTTTCTTAATGGCAATGAGAATTATTTAAAGATCTAAAAAATAGCCAATAACAATCAAATAGTGCTTTAGCAAGCACTTAAAAATTCCATGTTTTGTATTTCTAATCACATTGTCACCTATCACATATAGCAAAAATCTGTATTTATACATTCATGTGTATTTTACTCAATACAATATTTTACTGCCTCATTTCTTTGCTCTGGTGTTTGTCTACATATACAAAAATGGATATGGATTAAAAAAACTCCAAACCCTGCTCCCAGCTTAAATTTTTCGACTGTATAACTTAGCCTATTATCCCTGTCAATATTTACAGCATAATAAAAACATGCACATTAAAAAAGAACACTTCTGCAGCTCACTCAGCAATGTTATAAAAAAATCCAAACCTTCAGATACTTCTGATTTACTAATAGTTCCATACAATGTGTTTAGGTTTTATTCCACTTGCCTTTTCTATCACAAAATTTTCAAAATGAAGGAATAAACACAGATCGAGCCTGCTGCTTGCAATACAAAAGCTGATTACTGGGCAGAACTCAAGAGAAAAGGAATTTATTCATGCTGGAAGCATTAAAAGCAATTCAGACTTTCTGGATTACATCACTGGAAGCAGTATGTCATTTGTTCCAATTGATGCCATTTGCTCACAGCAAGCCAGTATTTTACAAAGCACCTTAGCATATTTATACTTTCCTTCTTCCTGACACTGTGATCACTCACTTCCAGCTGACACATGGAACACGCGCGAAAGGCAAAGCAGAAGAATTGTCTGACAAATGTATTTTACCCCAACCAAACTAATCATAACAGATGCAATGCTGTATCAAACAGAGTTTTAAGCATCCCCTTGTAACTCAAAAAGTCAAAAGAATTCCCCCCATTCTGGTCATACAATGAGCTTGAATAACTTAGATCTGTTCTTGTGGGATTTGGAACTCTTTTCCCAAATGGATGTGAGATGAGGTAATGCCATTGAAATGAGGCTAAGCACTGAAACATTACATGCAGAACTGAAACTTCTTGGCCCCAGCTCTAACCTTGCAATTACAGTTAACTGGGTCAATGGAATTTCTCAACTTCCACTTCTGATTTCTTCACTTCTAGATTTCAAGAGCGCCAGTTCCATATGGATAATAAACTAATACATGGTATTTCAAATTAACACCACAAAAGCATTGGCCTGCAAGGAGTACAGATTTGTGTTGCTCACCCACACCATGCACTGCAGGATGAGACTGTGCTATGTCTGCTGTGTGAGGGCAAGGCCAAGCCCTGGCTATGTCACCACAGCAAGAACACGGTCACCCAACTGCACGGGAGAGTTTAATTACCAAGGCATACTCCTTTTAAAAAGTACTTTAACAACAGGCTCTGTCAGAAGCACAGGATAATCACATTTTTAAATTGACTCTGAGGTCAATTAAAATCAAGCAACTTCATTCCATGTGCTTAGAAGTGAATAAAGTTGTGAAAAAATATGTTCTATATGATTTGACCTGTGAAGAAGAAAACCATGCATTTTAAAATCTCTGGAATAACAGTAGCACAATCAATGCAAGTGTTAATTAATACACGCAGAAGCTGAGCGTGTGTTAAGTGAAACAGAGGGGTTTGGTACCTGTCTCATCTATTTACCCAACAAATACATTGTGCTAAGCTTCTAAAACCTCCTAACACTGAACTCTCAGTAAGCAAGAATTCACCAGGGCGTAAGCTTGTGCCATATCAATAAAATATCCATAAGCAACTCACAGAGTTCTACAGATACCCATAGCTATACAGATACAATGAGGTAAGTTTCCTACTGTTTCTTTTTGCAGAAAGCAATACAGAAAAATCACCAGCTAACTAGCAGAAGACTAGACGTGCAGACTGAGGTTTAAACAAATTGCTGAGTCTTTGGTTCACCTCTGGCAGAGTTCTTTTAATTTTAAATGCATACCACTTGATTTTAAAATACCCATGTCAAAATAAAATAAAAGACAGATTCAAAGAGAAAACAGAATCATAGAATCAATGATGTTTCCCCTTACTTTCTTCATCTTGACTGGTCACTGGTAATTTTTTGTCTATGCCTCAAATCCTGTTCACAATTTTTAAATGAAACTGTGGAATGGCCTGTCTGGCAACAGCATAAATCACCAGCGTAGTATAAATAACACACCCCATGAAAAGGCACACACTCATGGTTTCAATCCTGTGTCTTCCTTAATAAGAACAAAAGTTCAAGGCAGAGAACACCCTAAAGTATGCAGAACAACACCATATACCATGCGGAACAAGGACAGTGCTGCAGATGCTCCCTAAGCTGCAGATGGTACTAAAGCAGACCTTAAGATAAAGATGAAAATTAAACCTCCTAAATTCACTCCTCCTTGCTCCTCTTCTGGGAACACACGCACACCCACCACACACATCACCAAGGAAAAAGCAATACCAAATACGTTCACAGCATATAAGTTATTTGCAATTTCTTGCTCTAGGTGACCAAATGTTAATAAAGACCTGTGCAGGGAGAACCAGATTTAAGGTTTTACTTCTTTTCTGAACTGGATATAAGCTGACAGCCCCAATTACAATTAATACTTCTCCACTTTGCTGCGGTGGTTTTTTTCAGCATGACATCAGAATTCATAGTTCTTCATACCATATGACTACCAGAGCATCAGAAATTTTGCAGACAAACATTAGTGTAAATACCCTCAGATATAAGCTTTCTGTAAAGCTTCCACAGAACGCGGTGTTTGCAGTGATGCAGTGAAGTCTTTTGGAGCCCAAGGCTGTGTCTAGAAGGCAGAATGGGCAGGACAGACAGGCTCTGGGCCATCCCTCTCCTGAGCTCACCCCTGGCTCATACCTGTGTTACCCCTGTCTCCCAACCCGGCTCACCCCTGGATCACTCCCTGAATCACATCTGTCTCAGCTAAGGATCTCCCGTGTCTCCCACTGGATCACCCCTAGATCAGCCCCTGGATGCCCCCTGTCTCAGCCCTAGATCACACCTGTCTCACCTGTGAATTCCCCTGTTACCCCCAGATCCCCGGCGCGGTCCAGCCCTGCCCGCGGGCCTTGTCTTCCCTGTGCCGCCACCTGCCGGCCGCGCCTGGCCCTGCAGCGCCCGCTCCCGCAGGAACCTCGGCTCCCGCGTCCTGCCCAATCCCCTGGGGACGGCCTGCACTTAGAGGTCAACATGACTTTTCTTGGCCTGGAAAAACTGCTTCAAAATGCTGTCCGTGGCCATAAGGCATTTCATAGTTGTATCTTTTTTTTACATTACAATTTTTTTCCAGATCCTTGAGACTGCAAAAACATTTTCCAGCACTAGTAAAACTTTCTGAATCTCTTATTCATTCTTGTCAAAGAACACTGTGTCTCGAAGTTCATATGCAACCACTTCCACACGAAGTTTTTCTGCATTTCCTGATAAAACTCAGAAGGGCAGTAGAATGTCATCCCATGACCTAAGAGCATAATAAATAAAATACACCATAACTCAGTTCAAAGCTAGCTTAGTAAGCTGCACAGTATGCAATATTTTCACACAAACTAGTTTTTAATTAACATTTTACTTTAATGCTACATTCTACTTTGAGGGCTTCTCTACCCCAAAAACATGGTGGGATAGGCAGCCTGCCTGGAGTACATCTATACCAACACACACAGCATGGGCAACAACCAGGAGGAGCTGGAAGCCAATGTGCAGCAGGAAAACTATGACAGAGCTACCCTCACGGAGGCATGGTGGGATGACTGGAACACCAGGAGGGCTGCAACGGATGGCTACAAACTCTTCAGAAGGTTCAGGCAAGGAAGGAGAGGCGGTGGGGTAGCCCTGTGTGATTGGGAGTTTGGACTGTCTGGAGCTTAGTGACGGCAATGACAGAGGTGAGTGTTCATGGTTTTACAAGGGAATGCCAACAAGGTAGGTATCCTGGTGGGAGTCTGCTACAGACCACACAACCAGGACGAAGAGCTGGATGAAATATTCTATTCTATTCTAATACTAGAATTAGAACATTCTCTGGGAGAAGTCTCACAAACACTACCGTTGCTCTTGTGGGGGCCTTCGACTTACCAGGTACTGGAAACTCAACACAGAGGGAAACAGACCAGGAGGTTCCTGGAGTTTTCAATTCTCAGAGAAGCAAGGAAAGAGATCAACAGAACTGCCACCTTGGACTGCTGGAGGGCAGATTTTGGCCCACTTTAAGAGATGGGCCGACAGACTCCCTGGGTAGGCAGTCCTGAAGGACAAAGGAGTCCAGGAAGGCTGGACACTATTCATGAAGAAAATCCTAAAGCAGGCTGTCCCCACGTGCCCACAGACAAGCCGGCAGTGAAGACCAGCCTGGCTAAGAGGGAGCTTTGTCTGGAACTCAAGGCACAAGAAGAAAATTTATGGCCTTTGGAAGAAGGGACAGGCAACTCAGGAGAACTGCAAGGATGTCGTGGGGTCATGCAGGGAGAAAATTAGAAGGGCCAAAGCCCAGCTAGGACTTAATCTTATTCCCACAGACAACAAAACACTATTTCTATTAATGCATTAGCAACAAAGGGAGGGCCAAGGAGAATCTTCATCCTTTAGTGTCCTATAGTGACAAAGAATGAGGAAAATGCCTTTTCTGCCTCAGAATGGTAAGACCAGTTGTTCTCTCTGGGTACCCAGCCCCCTGAGCTGGAAGACAGGGACAGGGTCCAGAATGAAGCCCAAACAATCCAGAGGGAAATATTTGGTCAGTGACTTGCTGCACAAGTCCATGGGGCCAGATGGGATCCACCCAAGGGTACTGAGGGAGCTGGTGGCAGTGCTCATGGAGCCACTTTCCATCATTTCCCAGCAGTGCTGGCTCACTGGGGGGAGGTCCCAGGTGAAGGGAAGTTGACCAGTGTGACACTTCTCTGTAAGGAGGGCTGGAAGGAGGATCCAGGGAACTACAGGCCTGTCAGCCTGACCCCGTGCTGGGAAAGGTCATGGAGCAGATCCTCTTGAGTGCTATCGTGCAACACGTGCAGGACAACCAGGGCATCAGCCCAGCCAGCCAGGGTTTACGACAGGCAGGTCCTGCTTGACCCGCCTGATCTCCTAGGACAGAGTGACCCCCTCAGTGGATGAGGGAAGGCTGTGGATGTGTCTGCCTGGACTTTAGTAAAGCCTTTGACACTGTTTCCCACAGCATTTTCCTCATGGCTTGGACAGGGGCACTCGCTGTCCACTGGGTAAAAGACTGGCTGGACATCTGGGCCCAGAGAGTGGTGGGGAATGCAGCTACATCCAGCTGGGGCTAGCTTACACTGACAAAGCTCTTTAAGGAGCATGTATTTATTTAGCTTTCATTTTGCTTTTTCATTGGCAGGGCTGTTCTGTAGCAACAAGACTGAAAGTTTGCAGACATTAACTAACGTTTTTCAAAGCACAGGCGCACATAAATGAACTGCCATGCCTTGCGCTGTGAAAATACCCTTGCAGTTCTAAGGTGTTAAACTAGTCCCCTCACAGTCTCATTGCTCTGGCTAAGCACATGAGAAACTGAGTTCTCTAATACTTCACAGACCACAGACAGACACCAGGGAATTAAGCTGTAATTTTGTCCTTTTCTGAGTTGTGAGGCTGATAGAGATTTTGCTGACAGACCACCTTCAAATCACTGACTGACCTGAAAAAACAAATAAAATGGAAATTAAAACCCACCAGAGAGCCCGATTAGTCCAATTTCTTTATGAGCACCAATGAGTATGTTTTACTCCCATCTTAGTCTGTGAAAACTTTGTATGCATGAAATACATATGTTCATGTATCTGTTCACACACCTCTGGCATGCTGGAGTACTCTCAAGTCATTAACAATATTTGTCTTGTAGGAGAAAAGGAGTAGGACTAATGGTACGGACAGGCAGTCAGTGCTGGAGGAGCAGAAGGAAAGAAAACATGAAATAAAAACCTCAGAATTGCAGTGGAGTTGTGAGGTACACTAAGAGCAAGACATAATTTTCAAGAGCACTTTAGCAGCAACAACATTTGAACAATATCCTCTTTGAAATGCTGGTGCAGAACAGCTGGTTTTGATGCACAGGAGCCAGGACAGAGCCAAGCAAAGGATGCAAAGTTCAGACACAGTAGTTCATGAGGAGTCTAGATCCTCATGATCTAGACTCCTCATGAGGAGTCATGAGTTCATGAGGAGTCATGACAGCATCCCCAGGTATGTGATCAGATTTTAGGGAAAAGAACTGAAAGAGGGATTGCTGAATGTTTCGTCATGTTCAATGACTGTGCACTCCTGCAAACTCATCCTGCTGCATTAGTATTTCAGTCCTTCAACAAATGCTTTACAGAGCAGATGCCTCTAAAGAAAGTCAGGTAAGGAGTCCATCAAATTCCCAGGGCTCCCAAACAAACACGTTAAAAGGGGTATGATAATAAAATCAAGAAAGACTTGGGAAACATTATTTTCAGTGCATTTACAGTCTCAGAAACTAGTTATTTAATACAGTACTATTTACATTTGCTTTGACGTTCACCTGTTTTACTTTTCAGAAATGTAATAACCTATGGGACTAAAATAAGAAAGCATCCTCTTCCCCCCCCCCCCCCCACTTTTATGCATCAAACACACAA